>JAEANM010024672.1:0-11104 GCA_017656035.1 Myanophis thanlyinensis | reverse complement strand
ACTATAACAGGAACCACGATTGTATCTCACTCCCACCTTCCCAACTATCCCTAACTTATTTCCTAACTTATTTCCTATCCTACCCTCTCATTTTGCCTTAACTTACTCGCGGTTGCGGGTGGTCACGTAAGCATTTCACTGCATGTCGTACCATGTATGACTGTGTATGTGACCAATAAATTTGAATTTGAATTTGAATTTGGTTGAAAATAGGGAACTTTTACTGGGAAATGAAATGAATGCAGAGAAAGCGACAACAAGGTCTGGCAAAATTGCGGGAAATTGTATACATATCTAAAGAATCCCCAAAGTTACTTTCTTCTTCAGATCATCCAATACTTAGTTCTCATTGGGTTACGAAGCAGGCATCTGCAGGTGTTGGTGACCGTTACTTCTCTGGGATGGTTGGCCTTGAGCAGACATAAATATTTTGGTTGAAGAATGCAATTGTTTACAGGGGCCTCCAGACACGAGCACTCTTTCCCCCCTTACCCCCCAGCTCCCTCTCCCCTGATTACAGGCCATTTAGGGTTGAATAAGTTAAACCCATGCTAGTATTTTATATGCTTGAAAACAAGGAAAAGTTTCTTGTAAGAGAACTTCAGAGAAATTAAAAAGAGAAACATGTATAGAATTTAGGTAAAGCAAAATTAAATATATGCTGCTTTGAAACCTTATGTTTGTTTCTGGATATGATTTTAAACCAAGAATTACTTGTGGAGAATTAGGTATTACCAAAGCCTATAGTGCCTTTTTCTCACCTTTGGCCGGAATAGAGAAAAGTTGATATCATGAGTCATGCCTTAATTACCTTCAATTTGGATTATGCATGTTTTTCTGCAGATACAATTAGTGTAGTTATTTGCAATTAGGTAGGGCACTGATTCTTAATTGGCTATATTATACGTTGAATGTGGGTAAAATTAGGAGGGCAAGACAATGATAGGCCTATATGAAGTTTTGAATGATTGCTTCAACTCCAGAAACTTTGAATGAAGATCTCCATGCTTCAATTACTCTGCACAGCAAGAGTTGGCACTCTAAGTCCAAAGCTTCTAAATCCAACGCGAAGCAACTACATAACTTTTGTTATGTGAGAATGCTAGGAGACTTTTCCCTTTATCAGTGGCCAATATAGTCTTCGGGGTAAAAAGTTTTGGTGCAGGATTTGGAGAATCCTATAGTATGTGCCAGAAGTAGCTATTTAAAGACTTGGTATTTGGCAATTCCAGTATGTGCTACAGAAAATCCCACAGCATTTGGGATTTTGAAATGTAGACTTGCAGGTTCTAAAGCGACTATTGACACTTTCTCTAATACCAGTGAATAATTGATGTCCCAGAAACATACAACAACATTTTCTTGGAACTCATCTTAAATGTGTTTTGCAGAAAGCATGAACCATTCGTGATTCTTCTATATTAAATATTCAAACAAAGACATAAGAGAATATTTCCTTAATATACACTTCTCTTCTCTCCTTCCTTCCTTATAAAAAAAAATCAGCCAAGCTAATTGAAAATAGATTCTAAACAACTGGAATACCGGTAGGATTTCATTCTCCAACCTGATGTTACATGTGGTGGTAGAAAATGTCATTCACTTCTTACAGTATTTCTTTATCTAAACCTTATTGCACAAACTCTAGAGTGAAAGTATTTAGGCCCAGCTGTCATTTTTGAACCATTTCTACATATAAAGGTTTCAAGTTCAAATCCCATGCTTAGATTTAATTTCTTGTGCCAGCTGACATTGGAACCAATTTATAGTGATTATGCCATATGGAGTTTTCACTGTCCCCAGTGGTATGTGGAAAGAATTATCCCCAGAAATAAAATTCTGCCTTTCATATATTGATGCCAAATTATGTAACCTTTATTTGTATCCTGGTTTGGATTTCATAGGTTATAACTGGGTAACTCAATTAATTTTGAAATTAATTTGGCATTATTGTCCCATTTGTGGAAATAGAATCTGTAATATATTAAGAGCACATACGTATTTTGTGATGCATAGTTACCTGAATAATGAACTTCGTAAGAGCCTATAATTTAACTACTTCTAATTATCACCTTTGTAAATTCTTGAATCTTTGACTCTTTCAATTAATGAAAGAGTCACTCCAAATATATACTGGATATATTATATATAATATTTTTAGTGTTTCCTAATGTCACTTTTAGTTAGGATTATCTTCAGTTGGAGTGAGTAGTTGGAAAAATGGGACATTTTAAATACATCCTACAGTTGGTCTAAAAGTAGAATCTTATCAAATCTTGGCTGGAAGAATCAAAAGTGATTCAATCTTTCTTTATTTTGTTATCTCTTCCATTCTATATTTCTGTTTACTTCAATGGCTCTGATATACTAGACAAACAAACAAAAGCACATTACTAACTTTCAGTTCCATGTATTAGAACCTAAAGACTAAACAAAGTATTTGAAAAAGATATTCACAAAATATTTAATTTAGTAGAATCAAAATATTTGTTCCTTGGAGCATCAAACAGCTGTGCCTTTTGTTCAGCTTTTTAGGGAAAGGAGTGACAGAACCTGAGGGTGGAGATTAAAAGAGGGATCAACATAGAATCTCTATATAGTCACAAATGGACTAAGTCCAACATGTCTTGAATTATATCGACCCTTATCTAACTCCTAGCAGATGCTGCTGGTTGAGAATACTCATGTGCACAGAAATGTATAGAAATAAATCAGTTTAATTGGATCTTAATGTGTGGACCTGATCCTTAGCACTTGACAATTCACATGTCTACTTGTCCTGGGTTGTCAGCACATGCACATAGATAGCACTTCTGGGACTATCATCAATAATATAATCTATAACTGCATGTTGAAAAACGACCCTTACAAATGAGTCCTAAACCACTTTTTAAGTTTTTGCTGGCTGTTTGCACGCACACATGAAGATTTATAAATATATGACTTTTATGGACGGAGTAAAGAGAAAGAATAAAAAGAAAAGGCCACAATAGTGATGCCTGACAATGCATTGAGAAGGAAGTAATAAATCTTGTTATACTGAACACAGATAAAAGCCAAAAATGTTTGAATTGGATAGGTTGACTACAAATACAAAAACAATGTTCGGCAAATATGATTATTGTCCTCAAGGAAATGACAACGAGCCTTAAAGAAATAAAAATATGCCACCTTTCTGGATTTCCTTTGGTGGTTTTAGCACATGTTTTATGACTCACCCTAACAATATTAGTGAATGAGTACTTTCGTGATGGTAACATGCTAAATTGTATAATAAATTGGCTGAGCAGCCTTGCCAATGGCAAGAGTAAAGTGGTAAATGGATAAAGATGGAATAAGATGGTGACAAGTGGATTATCAATGGGACCTATATTCAATCTAATCAAATTCAAATGCTTCAGCTGGGCATAGCTAACCTCCTAAAGCAATTCTGCAGAATCTTAGTAATTGGCACAGTTCAGATCTACTGTATTTTGTTGTATCATAAATGAAATGTTATAGTTCTGTAACATGTAAGGATATTTGAATGTCAGCATCTGAAGTGCCTACCTGGCACTATAACATTGGTAAAAATGAATACAGGTAATTCTCGACTTACAATAGTTCATTTAGTGACCATTCAAAGTTATGACACTGTAAAAAGTGACTTATGACCATTTTTCACACTTACAAACATTGCAGCTTCCCACGGTCATGTAATTTACAGTCAGATGCTTGGCATCTGACTCATATTTATGATGGTTGAAGTGTCCTTGGATCATGTGATCCTCATTTGTGACCTTCTGACAAGCAAAGACAATGAGGAAACTAGATTCACTTACCAACCATGTGACTAACTTGTGTTATAAGTGCACTAATTCACTGCAATCATTCACTTAACAACTGTGGCAAGAAAAATCATAAAATGGAGCAAACTCATTTAGCAACAACAGAAACAGAACAGAAATTTTGGGCTCAATTGTGGTCATAACTCGAGGACTACCTGTACTAAAAATATGTTTCTTCTGCCCTATTACAACATTAGAATCATTTACAAGCAATTATGTTCATTTTCAGTCAATCAACACCACTGATTCTATTTATTATTAGAGTAAAATATTCCAGAACTATTTCTTATATTTATCTATGATAGTTATTTCAATGTATTTTAAATCAAATAATGTTCTAATACGACAATTGATTAAAATAAAATTCTAACTGAAACAAGTCATCTTTTCTCTATTCCTTCTGATTGATTATCATATTTGCCTACCAAGATCTATGAGCTATCCCCCAATAATCCACATTCTAATTTTTGTTGTCAGTAGTTAATGTGTCCCATATATTTGTTTCCTTACCAAGAAATCATATGCACAGTTGTCTTTTTCTTCTTTCGGCTGTTCCTGTTAGAGGTCACCACAGTGAATCATCTTTTCCACCTAACTCTATCCTCAGCATCCTCTACTCTCGTCCCAATTAACTTCATGACCTCTTTTAGCACATCCATTTAACTCCTTTTTGACCTTCCTCTTGACCTCTTGCCTGGTAGGTCCATCTCTCAACCCAGCCAAGACCGAGTGGCTGTGCTTTCCTGCACCCAGATACAGCCAGCTTACTTTATTGCTGGCCGTGGGAGATGAAATGTTGTCCCCCACGGAGAGCGCTCGCAACTTGGGTGTCCTCCTGGATGTACGGCTGTCATTGGAAGTCGTCTCCAGGGGGACCTTTTATCAGGTCCGTAGGATCGCCCAGTTGCGGCCCTTTCTGGATCGGGGCACTCTTCACACAGTCACTTCTGCCCTTGTGACTTCCCATCTGGACTATGCCAATGCTCTCTACATGAGGCTTCCCTTGAAGAGCATCCGGAGGCTGCAGTTAGGGCAGAATGCGGCCACGCGGGCAATTATGGGAGCTTTTCAGAGCTCCCATGTTATACCTTTGCTGCACGAGCTGAACTGGCTTCCTGTGGCCTTCCGGGTGCGATTCAAGGTGTTGGTACTCACCTTTAAAGCGCTCCATGGCTTGGGACCCAGGTACTTATGGGACCGCCTGTTGCCACTATCAGCCTCCAACCAACCTGTGCACTCTCACAGGGCAGGCCTCCTCAGGCCAATGTCTCCTGACAGCCCCAAGGGTCCGAGCCTTGTGGCTGTGCCCTCCTTATGTGTGAATTTTGAAAAGTTTTTCAGCAACAGCATGGAAAAAATTTGTCATTGCCTTCGTCCAGGATTTCTCCCAGTCTCATTTTCACTTTCATCCATAGCTCCTGTATCTTCTGGTGGACTTTCATACAAACATTAACTAGGCTCAACACTGCTTAGCTTCCAGCCCAGCCCAAGGAGGCTCAATCAGGTGAAACTATGTATTTTTTTGTTGTTGCCCATGTATTCTACACAAACTGTATGCCCATGTAAACTAATGTTAATTTTGCTTCTACTAATTATCCTCTGGTAAATACAGCTTTAATGATTACAGGCATTCCTCAGAGCAGATGTTTCCTAAACAGTTTGGGATGAATGTTATCTTTTCTGAGATTGCTTTTACAACTGTTTCCAACAAAAGGTTATATTTTGTTGCAGTCAGTTTTAGTAAAAAGCTTTCCCATAGCTGGGTTTTTGGAATTCCAGCAGGGGACTAGAGTAAACTATCTCTTAATTGATTTATTCATCTATCAAATCTCCATCCCTAGTGGACATCTATGCTAATCAGTCTTTGAATATAAAGGTAAAGCCACAGCTTAGTAAGCAGTCATGTCACACCAAATCACAGCAACTTCTTCTATTACTTCTTTCATGTCTATACCAAACTTTAAACTGCCAGAATAAAGCCACCTTCTTGACTTGTCATTATTGGTGCATGTTTCTGGTAGTACTTCACATATCAGAACTACTGGTATGTGAACCAGAATAATGGCCAAGGGTCTGTGTCTTTCCACATTCACACAGCATATTATTATCTTCTAAGAGCCTCTTGGTTTTATTTAGGAAACTCTATTCTCAGCCCTATCCTGTCCTATATCCCCTTCTTCTTTTTCTTTCTAGCTCAGCTGAATCATGTGGCACAGCTGTTCCTACACATCCAGACTGCTTCAGGTAAGCTCAATAACTGCAGTTTTGAAGCTACACAGCAGCATGGATGACACGCGCGCAATGTGTGTGCTCACCGAACTGGTAGTAAAACCAGTTGCATCTCATCACTGATGATCTGTCACTTTGTGGAAAATCAGAAATTGAAATCCAGTGATTGGCAAACACTGTAAGAATGTTTAAAACATAACAATCCATTCTGCACCCCCCAACCGCAGGGAGGCGGAGCCAATAAAATGGTTCCGCCCCAGGCGCCTGATGGACCCTGAAAGGTTCCTGACGGAGCTTGGGCCATTTCTGGAGGCACACACACATGACCCTGTCGAGGACCTGGTGGCCGCCTGGGAGAGTGCAGTGTCCGGGGCTCTCGACCGGGTCGTGCCCTTGCACCCTCTTATCCGGTGCCAATCCCAATTGGCTCTCTGGTTTTCCGAGGAGCTAAGGGAGATGAAGCGCTGGAAAAGATGCCTAGAGAGTGGTTGGAGGGCTAGCCACTCCACATCCGACCGAACACTTCTACGATCCTATATTAGGACGTATCTAGTGGCGATAAGGATGGCAAAGCATTCTCACATTTCTGCCCTTATTGCATCTGCAGAGAACCGCCCGGCAGCCCTTTTTAGGGTGACCCACTCCCTTTTAGAGGTTGTAGCACAGAAGGATCCCTTGCAGGGTCGGGCTGAGGATTTTTCTTGTTTTCTGCAGGATAAAATCGCTCGGATCCAGGATGGGCTGGACTCCGACTGGGCCTCTCTGGGCGAGGGGGTAGGGGCGGTTCTTGACGGGACCATCTGGACTGAGTTTGACCTTGTGACCCCGGAAGAAGTGGACAGGTTTCTGGGTAGCCTTAATGCCACCACATGTTTATTAGATCCCTGCCCCTCCTGGCTGGTGTTGGCCACTCAGGAGGTGATGCAATGTTGATTCCAGAGGGTTATTAATGCCTCCTTGAGAGAGGGGTTCCTGCCGGCCGCCTTGAAAGAGATGGTGGTGAGGCCTCTCCTGAAGAAGCCATCCCTGGACCCAACATTGCTGTCTAATTATCGGCCGGTCTCCAACCTCCGCTTTTTGGAGAAGGTTGTTGAAACTGTGGTGGCATGCCAGCTCCCTCAGCACCTGGATGAAGTGATATATCTTGATCCTCTCCAATTGGGTTTCAGGCCTGGGTACAGCACAGAGACGGCCTTGGTCGCATTAGTGGATGATCTCTGGAAGGCACAGGACAGGGGTTATTCTTCTGTCCTGGTCTTATTAGATCTCTTGGTGGCTTTCGATACTTTCGACCACAGTATCTTGTTGCAGTGATTGGGGGGGTTAGGAGTGGGAGGCACTGTATTCTGGTGGTTCTCCTCCTTCTTTTCTGATCGCTCGCAATTTGTGTTGGCAGGGGGGCAGAGGTCGGCCTCGAGGCTCCTAATATGTGGGGTGCCTCAGGGGTTGGTGCTCTTGCCCCTGCTGTTTAACATCTATGTAAAGCCACTGGTCATCCATGGCTTTGGGGTGGATTTCCATCAGTGCGCTGATACTCAGCTGTACATTTCCACCCCAGGCCACCCCAACGAAGCCATCAAAGTGATGAACTGGTGCCTGGAGGCCGTGCGGAGTTGAATGGGTCATAATAGCTCAACCCGGCCAAGACTGAGTGGCTGTGGTTTCCTGAGCCCAGATACAGCCAGCTTGTTCCATCGCTGGCCATGGGGGGAGAGTTTTTAACCCCCATGGAAGGGGCTCACAATTTGGGTGTCCTCCTGGATGTACGGCTGTCATTGGAAGATCAGATTGCAGCCATCTCCAGGGGGGCTTTTTATCAAATCCAAAGGATCTCCCAGTTGCGGCCCTTTCTGGATCAGGACACTCTTTGCAGTCACTTCTACCCTTGTTACCTCTCGCCTAGACTCTCTTTACATGGGGCTCCCCTTGAAGAGTATCCGGAGACTGCAGTTGGTGCAGAATGCAGCCACGCGAGTGATTCTGGGGGCTCCTCAGAGCTCCCATGTTACATCTCTTCTCCATGAGCTGCATTGGCTCCCTGTGGCCTTCCGGGTATGATTCAAGGTGTTGGTTATCACCTTTAAAGTGCTCTATGGCTTGGGGTCTGGGTACTTATGGAACCACTTGTTGCCACCATCAGCCTCCTGCCGACCTGTGCGTTCCCACAGGGCTGCTCTCCTTGGGTTCCTTTGTCAGGATAATGCTACCTGGCAGTCCCAAGACTTCGAGCCTTCTCTGTGGCTACACCCTCCCTCTGGAACAAGTTGCCCCCAAAGATCCGGACCATTATGAATCTACAGACCTTCCGGTGCGCACTGAAGACCTTTATGTTTCAACAAGCCAGTCTGGCCTAGTACCGTTGGTGGGGGATTTTAAAATTTAAATTGGTTTTAAATTAGTTCTTAATGCATTTTATATTGTTTTAACTTTAAAAAATTCTTAAATCTTGATTCAATCGGCCTTAGTTTAATTTAGTTTTAATCGGTTTTTAAATTGTCTATTTGTGTATTTTATTGGCTGTTCACTGCCCTGAGTCCTTCGGGAGAGGGGGCGGTATATAAATATTGACAATAAAATAAATAAATACAATAAACAATGAAATTTGTATTAAAGAATTGTGCCACAGTAACAATAGAGCAGAGTGAAATCATGAACAGTACTGGAATTGTAATGCCAAATGGCCAACTATCAGGAGCCATCAGGATGAAGCCTGAAAGTATCTCAGCATTTCATAGTTGAATAGTATCATTCTTGGTCAATTAAAAATGTGATTAGTAAAGAATACATTCAAGAGTTATAAAATTGCTAAAGATATAATTGAACAGTAGAAATATCATAGAAACCACCAATACCTGCTATTGGTGCTTGATGCACTGCTTTAATTATTAAATTGACACAAGCTCATGGGCAAAATCTGACCGGTTTTCCTACTGGTTCGGTGTGCGCACATTCACGCCAATCACACTGCAGCACGGTGCTTTAAACGACTTTTAAACGGCTCCAGAGACAGTGGGATTATCAAGACATTCAAAACAGCTTATTTAGGTAAGTAAAGAAAAAAGGGAGCGCATATAAGTAAGAATAGGGGCTCAGGTGGGTGGGTGTGGCCAATTTCAAACCTCTACTATCAGTTCTGTCCAACCAGCTAGAACCAGCTGAATTTCACCTCTGCCCAAACTGAACTGGACAGTTTAGACTGAAAAAACAAGAAAACTGGTGGCTATTCACCATGCATTATTCCCACATGGTGATAAGGATAGATAAAATTCCTGCCCTGCAGAAATTAAGACAGGTTTACTTCAGGTCAAATAATCCATCAAAGAAGAAAAGCATGCATTGGCTGAGTACATAATAGACAGCCAAGAACAAGCATCGAAGTAAGTTCAAAATTGGCACTTACTGAATGTACAGGAAACAAAGTATGAATTTCAAAATAAAGTAATAAAAACATGAACAGAATGCTGGCAAGGGAAATATTACAATGGTCAATTTCTACAAAAGATTGAGGGGGAAATTAACAAAGATAAATGTGGCAATGTTCTGATCTGAACACTTCCCTTTTGTTCTTTGCACTAACAATTATAGAAAACTATGTTGCAATCTGTGTATAATTTTTTATTAATTTGTACTACTTGTATTATTGTGTGTATATAGATATTTTGCATGTTCTTCTTTTCAGAATAAAATTGTGCTCAGTAAATAGATGGAAAGAGGAATATGAAGTTTTCTCAGACAGCTATATGCTCATTAGAAGAAGTTAACAAAACTCTATGAGTGTACAATTAATTGTATATAGTCTTGCATACATTGACAATTTGGTGGTGTGTTTAGGGCATCAGTCTAGAAAACAGAAAAATGTGAGTTCTAATCCTACATTAGGTAGGAAGCCAGATGGGTGATCTTCAGCCAGTCATCTTATCTCAGCCCTAGGAAGTAGAGCAGTGGCAAACCACATCTGAAAAATCTCTGCCAAGAAAATTGCAGGGATTTGTCCAGGCAACTTCAGAAGATCAGTCGCAATTGAACAAAAAAACAAGAAAAGCATTGAAATTTGATTTAATTGCATCTGTAAGAAAGTCAACCTACCTTCTTACTTGTGTCTTATCTACTGTTATTTGCTGTGCATTCATGAGATGAATATTTTAACAAACAAAAAACTAAAAATGAGAAGAACACAGTAATCTGTAAGTTATTTATTCTAATATAGCATAGAAAAGAATATATGGATGGACTTTGGCTGCTATATTTCTTGTTAGCAATGATTTTCACCTCTGTTCTGCTCTCTAGAGTTTTCATTAAGGTGTTTGTCTGTCTTCAAAGACAGACTCTGAATCTTGTTTTAAACAAGAAAGCTAAGATGTATTTCTTTTTCCCTCACAAATGAGAATCATTTATAGCCACTGGGATAGAGGCTTCTCATACAATTAATCATATTTTGTCTGATCCCAGGCTTTTTGGCAAGAATGGTGTTTCCCTGAAAACGCATTTGTCTGAGTGAATCTGTCATTGCACATTTAATTCCCATTTGAAATCACTACTTTTAGCTTGTAAAATAATGCTTTCTATACCAAATGATAACATCACAAAGAGGTCCATGTCTTTAGGATGCAGTAGGCAGAATTAATGAGTTCCAAAAATCCAGCTGCTCTATTATGGGTAACATTTTCTATTAAGAAACATAATATAGTGCACACATTGCTGAACACTCTTCTTGTATGACTATCAATGTCCCATAATCATAAAATTATACTTAGTAGACTTTTAATTGATTAACAGCTTGATCTTAATACTTTCTGTGACCAGCATATTATCATCCATCACTTCTATGGCTCTTTAGGATATTCTGCTCATTTATCTAGCTCTATCAGGAGTTGAAGTAGTCCCAGGAAATATGATGCCAGTAACAGACCCTTACGCTGATGTTATTAAAGTCTGCTGGATCTTAAATTACAAGTTGTCATTAAAGATGATTGTTCTGTACCCATATATGGTGTGCTGGCAGACAGCATACCATATATGGTATGCTTGGAGACAAGCACTTTGTCAAT
>JAEANM010024671.1:0-11104 GCA_017656035.1 Myanophis thanlyinensis | reverse complement strand
CCAACTATCCCTAACTTATTTCCTATCCTATCCCATTTTGTCTAGACTTACTCTCCTGCCCTACTATCAATCGCGGTTGGGGGAGGTCGCGTAAGCGTTTCACTGTATATCGTACCATGTATGACTGTGTATGTGACCAATAAAATTTGAATTTGAATTTGCAACCGCTCCATCTGTGCATGCACGCAGCTTTTGCATGTGCAACGCATGCATGCTGCACGCAGGCACTCACACACACACGAGCAATCGCATGTGCATGTGCAGGAGAGTTCCGAAAACCAGTTGGATTTCCTGCTGTGATCGCGCGCATGCACAGCGGAGGCCCAAAGATCAGCCGGGTCTCTGCAATCATGCATGCGTGCACACGCAATCGCATGTTCAGCTGGAGGTAAGTTGGCTGACAGCTTGTGTGCCCAGCAAGATGGCTTTCCATGCCACCTGTTGCACCCATGTCACATCACGGATATAGGGAGTCCTTAACTTATAACTGGCTGCTTAGCGACCATTCAAAGTTATCCAAGCCAATATTATGGCCATTTGCAGCAACTCACATGGCTGTGATTTATGAGTTTTTCTCCCCCCAGAAACCTGCATTTACTCCCCGCAGCAAACGGGGGATTCTCTGAGCTTGTTTTCTTGCAGACTTCTCATTGTTCAAACCAGGTAAGATCAGTGCTGGCTTGGGTAGTGAAACGTCTACAGGAAAACCACCAAGCTCAGAGAACGCCAAGGACCTCTCACCTCCACCCTGAACTACGAATAGTCTCTTTTGTTAGTACCACATATGGGCGTCAAACACTTCAGAAAGCACGCAAGTGGGGAAAGTTTGCCTTCAAGCACACTTTTATTAGCCCCGATGATGTTACCTAATTTGGATAATGAAATGTCTGCAAGAAAACGACGACGCTTGGAAAGCACCAAGGATTTCATGTCCAGCCTGAAAGGATCCTTTCTTTGTAGATTTTTTCCCCCTCTTCTTAATGCTCTTTGAATTTAGTTAGTTTCATTTCAGGCTTGCCACACCATTCTTTACAAAATGTATGTATATGGAGGTTAGATAGTTAGCTGGGAGTCTTTATCATTTCAGCATTCTTTCCTGTGGGAATCAAGGATGCCTGGCCGGCACCTGCGGAGGGAGGAGCAGAAGGTGAGCCTTGGATGCCCCCCTGCTTGGATTGGAGAAGAGGGTGGCATGTGATGGTTTAGGGGAAGAAAATTTGGCTTTACTTTGGGTGGAGAAAACGCGGGAATTCAGATTCGGGTTTGTCTCCAGATGTGCCAATAGGATGTTTTCAATAAAATCTCATTCTGAGGAATACTGCTTCCAGAGAGTTTTGATTACATTGGGGACGTGACTTGGAACCCTGACACCTGAGCTGCAAATATTTTCCTTTATTGGAACAATGGATTCACTTAATGACCAGGGCATTTGCTTTTTCATAAAACCAGATCTGACCTGTTTGATGTGGCTTAACAACTGTGATTGCCAGGCTCAATTACAATTGTAAGTTGTGAGCTACCTGTACCAATGGTGGAATTCAATTTTTTTTGACTACCGGTTCTGTGGGCGTGGCTTGGTGGGCGTGGCTGGGGAGGGTCATGTGACTGGGTGGGCAGTTTCTGCAAGCAGGGCAATAAAGATCAGGCTAGAAACTACACCAGGATGTTTCTTTCCTGCCTTCCTTACAGGATTAACCCTGCAAAGTGGACAAAAACAAAAGGAGATTTCTCCTAACAACTGTTTCTCCAACTGCTTAGAAAATTTACTACCGGTTCTAGCGAACCTGTTAGGACTGGCTGAATTTCCTGGATGGCAAGCTATTACGTAGTCGTCTATGGAGGTTCTCAATCATCCAGTTCGGAACTGAAGAAGCTTCCTGGATGAGAAGCAAAATGTTTTCAAAGGGAAAAAGACCAAGAAAGTCCAGTTGCCTTTTTAGGAAAAAACACCTTTGGCACTATTATGTAGACAAAATTCTTATCAGTCCGAAATGCAGTGGGAGGCATCAGCGGGCTTGTGTTCTGGTCCATGCTTACCAGAATCACGAAATAGGCTTTTTTGGTCCCCAAAAAACCACCCCTTTTTATTTGGTTCCTGTGAATTCTTCTCATTCACATCCAGAAAAGTCCCGGCAGTAAACCTTTTAAAGTTTTATTGCAAAAACAGTCCTTGGATAGTTGCCTGGCTGGGTTTCCAGTCAAAATACTTGGCAAGGAGTCTCTGTACAGCATGAACTCAGATAAGCAATTTTTCATACTAATGAGTGAACTAAATTGTCTCCTACAGACACCCCTCCCCTTTTGCTGCTATTTATTCCCTATGGGAGGGGCCATTCAGTATCCACTTGTGCCTTTCCTTCCGAGTCGACCCCTGCTCCTTAGTTGTTCCCTTCTCCTGACAGCTCTGCGCATATGTGCATCTAGAACAGGCTCCAGCTGTTCTTCTTCCCCACTGATCTCCGACTCCAAAGGCAGCTGATCTGTCAGATGGCCCTGGCCCCATCTCTGCCTCTGATGTAGAGCCCCCATTAGAGCCTTCCCCCGACTCTAGGACTGGCCCACGGTCCTCCCCAACCTTCTCACTGTCCAAGTCTGCTACAGGCAGGCCACAACAGTTTGGGGAAGCCCTAAGGATATCACAAGTTTAGACTAAATTAGCCCAACAAAGGGAAACTCCCTTTGAAGGCTGAAATGTGCTTAGGGCAGTAGTGAAATGCAGCCTGGTCATACTGGTTCTGCCGTACCAGTAGCAGCGAGGAAGCTTCGCCTCACCCACCCGCTCCTGACAATGTTTGGGCCCTCCCACCCAGCCTTGCTCTTTTCTGCCCATTTTTCCCTTCATTTTTTTAAAATTTTAACTCACCTGAAACATGCAGAACAGCCGTTCTGTGTGCTTCCGCAGCCTTCCCAGTGATTACCTGGGAGGTCTCTGGATCGCAAAATCTTCATTGTAAGGTGCCGCATGCGCACACCGAACCAGTAGTGAAGCCGGATGAATTGCACCACTGGCTTAGGGGCAATGGGACTTATGGGAGAAACTGGGGGAGAAGACAGCTGGTTTGCAGGAGCAGGGAGGAAGGATTTTTCATAAAGATCCCATTGATGGGAAAAACCAATAGCGACCAAAACAGGCCAGTGAGGCATCCAGCAGCCAGCTGAATCGGAAATCAGCTTGGCCAATGGAGGATCCCGAGGGACTTCCACATAGGGGGAATTCAGAACAGAAGGGATGCTGTGCATCCACCAAAGAGGTTCCAGGTCAGAACAAGATGCCGGAGCTGCCTCTCCCAGAAAGCGCCTGTCCCCGACATTCCCCTTCAGAGGAGATTCAGTAGCCAACAGGCAGGCAACTGGAATTCTTCCTTTTTTCCCGATGCTACTAAAAAAAATGAATTGGGCCCATCCAATCCTTAGATTAATGCTAAACTGTAGGAAAAGTCAAAGGAACTTAAATGCTTTTTTTCTCCTCTGCGTTGTAGATAATTGCTCGTTGGGTGACCTGGGAAGGGGTTTCTGGAGCAGATAAGAGGGTTGGGTTAGTTTTCATGGGAGCTCACCTGTCCCCTGTGGACCAGAAGGAGCTCTTGGGGAGGGCCTCGTTCAGCGATGCCTGTGATATTCTGACACAGTCAAGAGACAATTATCCTTAGTGGTAGTTTAAATGCATTTTTTAAGTAGCCAGAGTGGATATGTATATAGTATTAGTAGTATATAGATGCAAAAGTATATAAACCTAAATAAAAAAATAGAGGAAAACAAAAGAGACAAGAAGGAAGAACAAGCAAGAAGACTCAGTTCACTGAAACGGGGAAAGGTAAGTAAACCCAATGGAACACAAATGACAGAGTCTCGTTTTGGGGGAAAGTTGTTAACCCTAAGAGGCAGCCAGGGGCGAAATCCGACCGGTTTTCCTACCAGTTCGGTGCGTGCGCATGCGCCAAACACGCTGCAGCGTGGCTCTTTAAACGTCTTTTAGAGGCTCCAGAGGCACGGGGATCATCAAGAAGGCTCCACAGACACTCAAACCAGCTGATTTAGGTAAGTAAAAACAACAACAATGGAGCATGTATAAGGAAGAATAGGGGCTCGGGCGGGTGGACGTGGCTAATTTCAAACATCTACTACCGGTTCTGCCAAACTGGCTAGAACCGGCTGAATTTCACTTCTGGAGGCAGCCTTACACAAATGAAGTACTTCATATGTAAGCCCATACAATTAATACATACATACTTCGTATGTAAGCCCATACAACAAATCTTTAGTACAGGCAAACTTGTAAAGCTGCATTTTCACTCGTGGAATGGTAAAGAATAGCTTTGATCCCAGAGTTCAAAATTTACCCCGCAGAAACATGTGATGGATTGATCAACACCCTTAACTGAAGAACGTCGGGAACTGGATGGCTTTGCTTTGAGCCTCAGGAAAGGAAAGAATTCAGAAACCTGGGAGGCTGAGGCAGTTTTGTTGAGCTTTTGGGGAGCCGGACGAGGCCGCCTCAACTGCGCTCTGCTCACAGCAATGGCCCTGTCCTGCCCACCTGAACCCAGGTGTCCTCATCCTGGTGACATCGGGATCAGCACCAGCAGGCCAGGTTAAACGTTTAGCAAGTTATAGCCATCTGTGCTTTGAATCTCCAAACTGGAAATCAACGGATGGCAAAGAAGCAGCCTTTTTTTCCTACAAATACACACATTTTCAAAGTATGGGCAAACAAGTACACAAACAAGTCACCAGCAACATAGCCATAAGTCCAGCATTTCTCCCTAGAAATCTGTATTCCTTGCCTTAAGTCTCAGGTGATTAAAAATTGCATTTCACAGCTGGGTTCCCCAAAACACCACCTCAATTCCTTGTACACCCACTCTTTGTTTATTGGCCAAGCTCCAAGAACCAGTTGGTCACATAAAATAGTCCCTAAATGAACATGAAAGAGTGGGGGGGAAGGAGGGAGAGAGACCCTACAAAGATCATTGGTTGTTACCGTCTCATTCAGATAAAGTTCTATCATGCAGTTACACCAGCTTTTCACTCGCTCTGGCACGTATTATGGATAGGCATATGAAATTTGGTTATGAAGAATGCATCGATCAGAAAATGTCATTTTTTTATTATTATCACATAGGAAGTCTTCAACTTACAAACCATTTGTTCAGCAACTGTTCAAAGTTATGACAGCACTGAATGAGTAGGATTTATGACTGGTCTTTGGAGTTCCGGTCAGTGCAGCATCACTGGGGTCTATGATCCAAGTGCTCACCACCCAGCTTGTGATAATATCTCAACATCCCACGCTCATGTGATCGCGATGCCTGACATTATCTGCCAATTTCTCAGAAGCTAAGTCGACAGGGAAACAAGTAGGAAGTTGCGGCCACACGAGGTCCTTGCTTAACGTTAGAATTGTTAGTTAGAATTGTTGTCACTCTCTGGCAAGGTCACGTGGTGTCACACCTTATGAGTGGTGATTCAATCCCAATTGCCATTGTAAGCTGAGGACTATCTACAGTCTATTTGTGAATGGTCACTAACTGAGGCAGTCACTAATTTTAAACAAGGAGTGGGTATACAACATGTTGTATCCAAACAAACCGTATGGTAGCAGAGTATGGTGGCCTGATTCGAACAGTTTGCTGAGACAAAGTTCCCACAACCGAGTGAGCGATTCAATCCCCAACCATATTTTAACTTATTCAACCACGTTGTCTGAATCCAACAAGGACAATGGATCCTTTCCGAGTCCCGTTAAATTGCAAACAAACAAAACTTAAGATCGTTGCTCCATATCTTGCTGTAGAAATGAACGAGTAGGGTTGTTAAGCTGGAGGAAAGCTACTGCGTGCCAGAAAAGAAGTTGAAATGAAGAATAAGGTACTACTTGGTGACTGCAGTCCATAGAAGACACAAGACACAACTTGGCTGCTCTCCGGGGGCGCAGAAATGGCAACTCTCAGAATTTTTAAGTCAACCTGGCCAACCTGGCTAAGAGTTGCAATTTCAACACCATCAGGAGATGCCGGGCTGGAAAAGGCTGCTGTAGAACCACTCAGGAAAGATCTGACTCATTCACTAATTCCAGCGTTCAACTTGAAAATGGTTCAGCTCTTACGCTCAACAAGAGTTAGCAGGAGTTGCAAAATATGCATTCCAATCGGGGTGGATAAAAATGGATGGTTTTTTTTTAAACGGATTTTTTTTTTCTTCATTTAAATCGGATTCTTTTGATTTTTATCAAATTTATTTTAATAAAATGCTTTTGGAGTAAAAATCGATCTCAAGATACTTTTCTATTTAAGATACATTCATAATTTAGATTATTCAGCGTGAAATGGAGCTTAGTTATGTAGCAGGAGGCCGTACATTCTGCAATGTTGGGACTGTCGATGAGTCAACAGCAGGTCAGAGGAGGAGCTGCTGTGGGACAGCGATGACAGTCGCTCTTTAAAAATTATGGTTTAAATCAATTTAAATCAGGCCTTTGTGCTAGTGATTTAAATCAGGGGTCCCCAACCTTTTGGATCTCAGGGACCACTAAATTCATAATTTTAAATCCCGTGGACCACTAATATGATCTGCCTAATGACCAACCCCTGATTTAATTTAATATAAAAAATGCAAATGATTTTTCTGTGGACCACCAAAATTTTCTCACGGACTACCAGTGGTCCACAGACCACTGGTTGATGACCGCTGATTTAAATCATGATTTAAATCGTGATTTAAACCGACCTGATTTTAATCAAATCCACCCTGATTCCGATCTGATCATTCTTGCTTGATCTATTGTCCAAGGCCCAGGTGAAAAAAACATTCTCGATCCAAGTCTTTCCTCTCCTAGCCTGGCCAGACACGCAAATATCCGAAGCGCCCATTTGCTTCTAAATGGATTCCACACTTAGCGATGATCTTCGTGCCTCAAGCTAACCACCAGTTTATCCATAACCACAGGATAAAATCAAAATGAGCTGATTCACACCGCACACCAGCAAAACCAAAGAAACCACATTAAACGCTACTGTGGTTTGTGTCCCCGGACAGAACACAGACCTCCGCAGGCTGCCTGACCAGGCTGCATTTTCAGCAGGGACGGAGTTGTTATTATTCCTTCCGACTCGCTTTCCGCTTGGCTGCAACCTCCCTTCCTTGCCCGTTCAGCCTCGTCAGCGCTGGAACACGGCCAGCATTTAATTAGCTCCAAACACCTCAAGTAGGGAAGTCAGGCCACAAGCTCCAGAGGAAGCAAGGTGTGTGGGAAGTTGCACATCAAAATGTACTGGCTCCATCTTCCCTTCAATGTTAACACAATCCACAACGGACTGAGAATCAGTGTCTCTGCTGGAGAACTGACAATCAAGCTGGAGCTAAGTTACCGTATTTTTCGGTGTATAAGACGCACCTAGATTTAGAAGAGGAAAACAACAACCAAAAGTTTGCCCCATATTAGGGCCTTTTTTCAGCCCATTTTTGAGGCTTTTTAAAATCCTCTTTTCAGGGCTTTTTTCAGCCTGTTTTGGAGGCTTTTGGGGCCCGTTTTTTTAAAAAAAAAAAAGCCTTGAAAACGGGCTGATAAAAGCCTCGAAAACAGGCCGAAAAAAGCCCTGAAAATGAGTTTAAAAAAGCCCGAAAACAGGCTGAAAAATGCCGGAAACAGCCCCCCCCCCAAATAGGGCGTGCAGAGCCCCAAAAACGGCCAGTGGGTGGGTGGGGTTTCAGCAACTGTATAAGATGCACAGACATTTTCACCCATTTTTCTTGGGTGGGGGGAGTGCGTCTTATACGCCGAAAAATACGGTAATCAAGTAAAAATAGCAAAAGGAAGAAAATATTTTATTCAATCTTCTTTAACCCCCCCCCCCCCAAATAAGTTCCCCCAGACCTAATCCATAGATCAGAGAAGGTCTGTAAACACAGTTAATTAAAATGGTTTCCCAATGGAACAGCATAAGAATAAGCATCGCATGTGACACGTACCTACACACACCCATGCCCCTCAAGCGTCACCCGTCTGCACTCCGGACAAGTTGCCTTACGAAACAACCCCTCTGCACCCCATTTCCTCTGCAGCTGCCCCCATTGGCAAACCCTTTTTGCTTTTGGGAATAAATATTTCTCCTAGCTGTCTGAATTTTATTTTATTTACAGTATTCTTGCGCAATACCAGCTCAAGTTTGAACCCCCCAAATTCTTCTTCTGACAGTTTCCACGCAGGAAAAAGTTTCCATGCAGTGTAAAAGATTTGGGGCCATCGCACACATTTGCACACATATAAAATACAATTGGATAGACCCATGGTGGCGAACCTATGGAACGCATGCCGGAAGGGCGTGCAAAACCATCCTGCGAAAAATGTGCAGCACCACTAGCTTGTCCTGTTCTTGGGCAGTGATGTGCAGCAATGCGCGCTGGCCAACTGGCTTTCGCGCACAAGAGTGGTGAAACCCGGAAGCGCAGCATCCTAGTTTGCACGCATGCTCCGAGAGCTGGCAGTCAGTGTGCACATACGTGCCAACCAGCTGTTAATTGCGCACACATGCACGCCAGGAACTTGGAAGTCTGGCCAGCTGGCGGTTCTCAGAGCATGTGTGCGTTGGTACGCTGCGCTTCTGGGTTCCGCCGCTCTGGCATGCGTGAAAGCCTGCTGGCTGGAGCGCATTGCTGCACAAGAACGGGACGAGGAGCCAGTGGTGTTGTGCATTTTCCGCAGGATGGTTTTGCATGCCCTTCCGGCATACATTGACTTAAAAGGTTCTCCACCACTGTGACAGACCTTTCAAAGCTTTTGAGAGATCAAAGATTGTTAAGTTTTTGTAGACTACTTCATCTGACCTGTAGGTGTTTCCGATAGTAGTTTCAGCGCATAATGCATGTTCCACCGACAGATATCAACAGGATCGTTCAAAAGCTGTGCCAGTGCTGGGATGACTCCATGTTCTACAAAATTCGTCCTAAAATTTATTGGAGCACCATAAATTCATCTTTCCAGAATCTGGAAAATGTAACGAACAATAACTTCATTTCCCCCCCTTCTTCTTCCAATTATATTTTTTACAAAATACCTGCCTGCCAATGCTGTGCGTTGCCATTATGTACAGGACCTCTGTCGTTTTTTGTCGCACAGTTTTATCTTCGTCGAGAAGCAGCTTTTTCAAGTTCTCTAGAAAACCTAAAAGGGAGACTTGCATTTATTATTGATGCGTTCCATTTGTACCTGACTTTCAACAAAAAGTGAAAAGAAGAAAGCGAAGAATGTAAAGAGGCAACGTAAGGGCAGAATTAAAAAAAACAAATACTAAGCATTATAAAAGCACGAGAGGGTTTCTTAAACTAGCAAAGATTACAAAACAGAGCATCTGATAATGGCAGAGAGATAAAGTACCTTTGAGCAGCCATATGTATGGTAGGTAACCTTGACTTACAGCCATTTGTTTGGCACATGTTCAAAGTTAACAGTGGAAGTGAAAAAAGTGACTTAGGGCCAGTCCTCACACATATGACCATCGCAGCATCCCCCCAGTTATGTGCTCAAAGTCTGGGTGCTTGGCAACAGGCCATGTATTTGCTATGATTGCAGCATCGTGCAATCGCCGTTTGTAGCTTTTCCAGCCAGCTTCTGACAAGCGAAGTCAGATTTGTTGGCCATGTGATTCATTTTATGACCGCAGTGATTTGCTAAATGAAAGGCCACAAAATCAGACAGGACTCTCTTAACCACCAACTTGCTTTGCTTAACAGCAGAAATTATGTTCACAATGGTGGGTCATAGGTGGCCAAGGTCTGTCAGTGTGTTGGATCAGGAATACTGCCAGTACACTATTCCTTTTTTTTAAAGAGTTTTTTATTTTTTTTTTATTTTTAACCTACAAATCGTTGCATGAACAGCGTGGTACTGGGTGTCCTTCATTTCAGTACAAACAAAATTATGTCGATCACATTTGATACAATTACTGATCTTGTCCAATTCCTAACATAGTACATTTTTACATCATTATAATCTTCTATTATTTCATTAATCAAAATTTCATTTTATCCATATTTATGCCAATCCCTATTTTCTATATATCCTTCCTTCCTTCCTTCTATTACAAATAAAACCCTGATCATCTCTATTACTTTTAATCATTTATAGAATTCTAATAGTAACAACAGTGGAAATACATATACTCTCGTCACATTATAATCATCCTTCTATCACTTATATAGTATTGTTAATCATATGCATTACGATTACACCATGGCTGGCTCAGGAATTCTGGGAGTTGAAGTCCACGAGTCATGAAGGAGCCGTAATTGCCCACCCCTGCATTACACCATTCCTGAACTTTAAGGGCAGCAGAAGTTGGAAAAGGGAATCAAGTCCCAAGAGAGACTGAACACCCAGTTAGCAAAACGCAGGTCATAAACTCCAGCTGTGTTCTAAATGCCAATTGCTAAAAAGAAAAATCAAGTGAAAATAGAATTTATATGAAAAAGGGACAAAACTTCAACCACACTGCCAAATTCTCCCCTCCCAAGTTCTTCTTATGTCCTTTTCACGTTAAAGAGAAAAGAACTTTCCCAAGACCAGAAATTATAACAAATTGTAACAATTGGTTTATATGGCTTGCTTTTATTTCCAATATAGGATTGAGCAAAGCCAAATTCTATATGACTTTCCATATCAAACTGTATTTTTTAAAAGGAGCTTTTTCCAGCTTCACTTTAGGTGGGAACTAATAATAATTAATGATTATTTACAATTTAACTCAAAGCTTTTAAATTCAGTTTTAAGTTTAATTTTTTTTATTTCTCTTCTGCCGTTACAGGTACCTGTTTTCTGGGTTTTTAAAATATGTTTCTACATAAGAGAATAAAATGTGAGCTTAGAAAAGATAGGAACAATAATATATTTTAGTTTCTCCCATCTCTACAATGTTTTTTCCTGTACAATTAGCTGGGGTGGTGGTGGTTGAAATTTCTAGAATTCCTACTCCAAATTCAACTCAAAGGCTTTGTAAGGAGATATAAAAGCTACCAACCACAAATCCATCTAAACCAATAACATCTATCTTTCTATCTGTCTGACTGTCCGTCCATCCGTCCATCCATCCATCATCATTTAGTCATCTTT
>JAEANM010024669.1:0-11106 GCA_017656035.1 Myanophis thanlyinensis | reverse complement strand
TCTGTGTTTGCCTTCAGGGAGCGAAAACGCTTTCCTGATCTCATTGTGGTAAACAATCTGTTGTTGGGATGGCTGGGATCCATCACTATCTTTATAGCTTTGGTTTGGCAGCGTTTGTTGTAGATAGAGTGCAGCTCGGGGAGTTTGATGCGGATGATGCTTGAAAACTTAGAACTATTATGATCTCTGTTGCATAAAACCTGGTCCTTACACAAGATACACAGAGGTAATTTATTTTTTAATACTAAGCAACTTTTTTTGTAGTATGGTGTAGCTTTTACCATTACCATACTGCAGAAAATAAGTTTGCAACCCAAGCTTTAAGGATAGGTAGGAGAGACAACTTTAAAAAAAACAACAACACTGTGCTTAGAGGACTATTTTCTCCCTTATCTGAAGATCGTTGAAAATAAAATATTGCGATTGCCTGGTCTATATGTTTGAATTCAGGACACTGCTCAGAACATTCTGGTGCTTTAAGATATTTCTGCTTCTGGAATAAATATCGCCTACATATAGAAAACAGTGCAAAGATAATGGTTTCATGGCTTTCTATTATTGGGCACGAAAAATATTCAATAAAGTACTGTGTATTATTATTAAACTTTTCTCCTGTATCTTCTGGGGAACAAAAATATGCAATGAAAGTTTAGGCAATAAAGGACATTTTTTATCCCTCTCCCAAATGACACTGGAACTTCTGTCCTACCTGCAGCATATATATGAACGTGACTGAATTTCCATACTTCAGAAGAGCAATGTCTTTTTATTAAATAGTACTAGAGCAGTACTAAAGCAGAGATGAAATTCAGCAGGTTCTAGCAAGTTTGCTAGAACCGGTAGTAAATTTTCTAAGCAGTTTAGAGAACCGGTTGTTAGAAGAAAATCTCCTTTTGTTTTTTTTTCCACTTTACAGGGTTAATCCTGTAAGGAAGGCAGGGAAAAAAACACAATTCTGGTGTTGTTTCTAGCCTAATCTTTATTGCCTTGCTTACAGAAACTGCCCAGTCACATGAGGCCCCCAGCCATGCCCACCAAGCCACACCCACAGAACCGATAGTAAAAAAAATTGAATTCCACCATTGTACTAACGTAGTAAATACTACTAGAGCATATGTAGATTAGTTTATATAAATTGATTTGTAGGATATTCTTGTTCATAGTGGCCCCAAAAACCTTTCTCATCCACCTTTCATTAGAACAAAAGACAGATTTAAACTCCAGTATACAAATAATCAAAAGGAAGCATGGCTGACTTCCTTAGTAATATAAATAATAAAATAAATAAATGGACAGGATACAAATAAATGAAATAAGAGTAAAATATGTGAATGGTTGAATAGGGGTGTTTTTCTTTTTAAAGGTATGTTATTGCTGTTGCCCAAGCTAAAATCAAGCCTATAACTATCATGTAATATGACAGTAGTATTGATGTCATAAAAGGATGATATATTGAATTTAAAACTTCACCTTATTTCAAAGGCTATGCCTATGTCTCTGAGCATATGTACATTTTTTTTATCCTCAAGTGTTTATAACCAGAGCCTGGGTATTTTCTTGCTTCCTTCTGCATATCTACCCCATGGCTAGTATCAGCAATGGTAAGAGTTTACAATGAAATTCTTTACTGTCTATGCTTAATTAGTTTCTTAAAAAATACTTTTACAAGGTATTTGGTATTGATCCATTGCCATCATCCTAGTGTGAAATTGAGGGTCTTTGATTCCCAGTGATATTACATACTGTTGTTTTATAAATATTCCTTTCCATAAACTGATCATTCCCTCCAGACCCTATTGGTGTATATTCTTTAGAAAGCAGTTACATGATGTTGATTCTCAAGAACTACAAACTGCATATTTGTTAATTTTTAATCTTTGGCAGATTGTCTTTGAAAAAAGCTTATGCATAGAGTTAGAGTAGATTCAATGATATACTGCTAATAGCCCAGTATATGTTTTATGCTGTGTTGCAAAGTTTTTGAATCCTGGGAAAGGAGAGGTTTTTTTTTTAAACAAATTAGAGCAAAATTTTGTGACATTGCACAAAGTATAAACAAGAAAATTGGATTACCCAGATCAGCAATAGAGCTGATTGAGTCATAGGAATGCAGAGACATATTCTGTTTGTATAGACAGGGCTGCATATGCTTAGAGCACATAATTGGGAAATGTGTACATGGTTCCTTTATAAATGTGATTTAAAAATCTGTAAATGTATACTTTTTCCAAGAAAGTGAAAAGAAGATGTGTTCCAAAACATGTTGATTATATATTTAATTAAAATATTTTTACCTTATACTTCACCTGAAAAACAAACAACAAACCAGAGTCACATACAACCAGTAACACCATATCAGTCTGTGCCTGCAGGAC
Source organism: Myanophis thanlyinensis (assembly GCA_017656035.1). Taxonomy (NCBI): domain Eukaryota; kingdom Metazoa; phylum Chordata; class Lepidosauria; order Squamata; family Homalopsidae; genus Myanophis; species Myanophis thanlyinensis. The sequence continues at coordinate 8,731 of JAEANM010024669.1, read as the reverse complement.
ATCTAAAAGCAATTATACAGCTATTCATATGCTCCCTTTCTCATTCTCTCTTCCTTTCTCTCTTTCTTCCCCAGTCTGGTGCTTCTGCCTCCCCCCCCCTCCCATGAGGAGGAAAGATTTAAAAAAAGCACCATAAGGCATTAGTTATTGATTTTTGTGAGGTTCTTCCAGTGGTTAACATTCAAAAGAGATAGGTTTCTCTGAGCTAAGCCAGTAAAGCAGACTCTATTTCTGATTTCTCTTTTTGCAAATATAATAGATATATTACTATCTTCTAAGAGTTTTCATATAATATAGATATAATGTTGTGAAAAGAATTACAACTACTACTGAATTTTTGTATTCATTGTAACATATAACAGACATATATGTGCACACATATGCATAAACACGTTTGCACATTATGTAAACACACAAGCATACACTACACACAGATGCACATATTCAGAATGATGTTTCGTGGAATTGTTTCAGAGCTGAGAAAGTACCATTGTCTGCATTCCGCTGATACAGTATATAAAGTAATATCCCTTTATGCTTAAAATGGCTTGATACAATAATAGCATAATGGAGTTTTTTTGTTTCTGCAGAAAGGAGTTTCTTTTGGTTTGTGGTAGTGCTGCATATATGAGGAATGATGCTGAGGAACACCATCGTTAAATTTAATTCAGACCCCACCATTTTCCCTTTTAAACATTTCCTCTGTCCTTGACCTAGGTTGCTTTTAATAATATCAAAGAGCCTAGTGAAGGTCATGCTGTGTGCATGTGTCAGGCTTAATTGTAATTGAACACGTCATTCCTGAATTTCCTTACCTCCCTAGGACAGGGAGTCAGAAAGACTGTATTTAACATCCCAATTAGCTGCCCTGGGGGCTGAGACTGGCATGATTTTGTGATGGTGCTGCTAGTGATCCTGTAAGACAAAGAAAGGAAGAAAATTACTGGTCTTCAAGCTGGTAAGATGAGGTTGATGGGCCCATGTTACACATAAGGATGCATTTTGATTCAGTCTTCTCCATCTGAAAAATATTAAAATAAAGTGCATGTAACCAGCTTTTAAGACACAGATTAAGCAATGATGATTAATTAAAAAATCAGTATACACACTGAATTGATTCTTGGAACAACTGAAATGCTAGACAAAACAAAATCTGTATGTATAAAAGGAACTGGAGGAAATGGGAAATTGAAATTAGAAATGACAACATGAAGTAATCTGAATTTAAATTTACAATCTGGGTTTCAATTGTATCGCTAGAGAAATATAATCAAACTGTATCTCCAACTAAAATTTATCCGGTGAGGAAAAAAAATGATGCAATTGATATACTTTAGTGAACTTTTTTTCAATAATAATAATATACAATGCATATTTGGGTGTGATGATGAATTGGTTGATGATGAACATTTTGCTAGAGTGTATCTAGTGCATTTCACTACTTGAAAGAATATATTTTATTTAACCCTAACCTTGAGATTAAATTTCAGGAAGTAGCATTACAAATGATTGGAACCAAAGTAGAATCTGTTCCAAACTAGATAAAGGAGCTTCTATTTGTAAATGTAGTTGTGCAAAGATGAAAGATACATATTATGCAGTAATAGTTTAAATGTATGCATTTCTTACATGATTTAATTTTAGTCTCTGATTTTTGCTAATTAAAAATAAGTTGCATGTATATCTGAAAATAGATATTAAAGTAACATATTTAATATCTGTTGAACTTTTTCTGCTATGGTCTCACTGTTTTTTTCTCCACTGGTATATAATTTTCCACTAAACCATATATACAGTAAAAGGAAAGACTACACTTAAATCTATTAAATTTCATAAACGTCTGAATTCTTAGATACACAAATGATGTTCTCTTTTTTTCCTTGGGAAAGGACACGCAAAACTGTTTTTTCTATTTCTATACTTAATAAGCAGAAGGAATGTAGCAGATGGTATGAGAAAACTTGATACAGTTCACAAGTTCCTAAAAGAAATCTTGCTATAGCAAAGTTTTTAACTATAGCCTGCAGAATTTGGGCTTTGTTGGATAGCAAAGTAGTGTAAGCAAGGGCTTTTAACAGATGTATTATATTGTGGTTTTGGGTTATCTGGTTCTATGATAATTCATGCTGTATTTAGCAAATACAGAATTACATCATGGAGCTGACATTAAGAAAAATTAAAAAAGGAGAAAATAACCCAGGGAATGAGTTTGACAATAGAACTAAAAGGGAAAGCAAAGAAACAGGAAGTAATACCTGAAAGGGAATTAGGGTAAAGGTTGAGATTACAGAATTTAACTATAGGGAAAAGATAGAGAAGGAAGAAAAGCTTAAAATAAACAGTCAAAAGGGAAAAAAGTGAGAAATACAGATTTAACAATGGAATTTGAAAGCTTAATGAAAAAACAAACAAAGAATTAATGCAGAAAAGAGATGATGGATAAAAAAGAAGATATATAAAATTAAGACAGTAGTGGTATTAACAAGAAATACTTAGGAAACATAGAAAGGGGGATTAATAAAACACAATCTAATTGGAAAAATAAGAATAGCATTAGAATTGGGTATAGGGAAACAATAGCAAATACTAATACATTATTTTCTTTTTATCTTTTAGTCAGAAATCTATAAGCTGTGTAAGGGTATGGATATTATACCTGTATATTAATAGATGGATGTTTTTAATACAAAATGTGAAATGTTAGTACGATTACTGGAATTAGATAAATGGTTAAATGTGTTTAACATGATTAATTATTTGAATGAAAGTTTAAAATGAGACAATAAGATGGGAATGGAAAGATATGAGGAAATATTGAATAAGATAAAAAGGAAGGGCTATAACATTTGAAATGCTAGTATTAACACCAAAATTGTAAAGATTGGTAAAGGATTTAATATGATTGTAATGTAGACAGAAGATAAGATGTATAGATAAATAAGAAATGAGTTAAAAAATATGATGAAATATGGAATAAGTCAAAAATGAAGAATGTACTAATAAATATGAATATTACTGTGAGAATGTAGTAAGCATGAATTGCAAATGCATGATTATTATTAAAAGTTGTATTAAGAGGGTGGACATTCAGATACAATACTGTTCACAAAATGATATATTGTAGTATACAGAAAGAAAATAAAAAACTTGAATAAGAAAAACAAGTAAGTAAAACAGGAGTGTCAAACTCTCATTGTCATGGCATCGTCATGTGATGTATCGTGACTTTTCCCCCTTTGCTAAACCAGGCATGGTTGTGGCCAGTGTGCGACGCATGTGGCCTATGGACCATGAATTTGACAGCCCTGTTCTAAATGAAAGGCAGTATAAATATGTGTATTTGGTACATGAAGATAAATGATGCTGTTGATAGCTGATGATAACATTTTAAAGAGGTTCCATAATGGCATGCATGCTGAAGAATAAGCAACTGAATAATTGAAATGGAAAAAAAAAACCCAACTGTGATGAAATAAAAAATAAAAAAGAAGAATCCCAAAGCAAAGTCCTCCCAAACACTGAAATGAAGAAAATAAAGGCCTTAAAACTTTAAACACATGCTAATGTGCTATAATGTTGCTCAGATTTACTACACCATCAGTAAAAGTCCAGCTCATATGTAAAAAGTGAACATATGAACATATCCAGGCAGGTTTAGAATCTTTCCAACAAAATAAATCAGTTTAGTTAGTAGTAACCCATACCATGTACAACCAAACTCTTCATATTTTAATGATGTTTAGGATTTTACCAGTCTGTTTAAAATACTTTGGAAATGGGGATTCTTTCAAGAATATAAATCAATGTGCAGCATGAAGCTGGATAGAAACTTGAATCTGCTGATTTATGCTAGAGAGCTTTAATTACAGAAAAATATTTTGGGGGATTTTTGAACCTCGATTTAGAGGCCAATAATGTTATGCTTTTTCTCATTCCCAGTACTCTTGTTTTCTCAATTAAAAAATAAAAGATGAAAAGATCAGAATGATTAAGATACATTTTAGTAGACATAAAAGCATTCTATAATTCCCATAGCAATTCTCTTGCATAATTGTTCAAAAATTTACTAACCCTTTTAATTTAGACATTTCAGTTTTTGTTTATTCTTTTCTTGATGTGATACTTTGACTATGAACAAATATATTAATATATTCTTAGATTCAGAGACATCTGCCAAAACATTCCTGAAAATCTTGTTTTATCTGCTTTATTTATTAAGTGTCTTTTAATAATCAAGTATTTATTTATTATCTTTAAAACCATCGAGAGGATAGAATGTGATTGGAGATTGTAATTTATGACGTTTCCATGACTTACATTATTTGAAATTCTGCTACAATCAATTGTCCAAACTTGATTAAAATCTCTAGACATTATCTGATTGAATCAACTATGTAAAAAATTTAAAGCCATCTCTAGTAGAACCATACTTGATAGAATCATAGCCTCTTGGTAGCTAAACATAGCAAGTGGGCAGAAAGGAATGGAAACATTTGGTCTGATGGAAAAGATGATGAGCATATATAAACTGAGAAGCATAAAATACCATGGGGGGTGGTGGTGGTGGAATGAAACAAAGCAATCCTATCTTACTTCAGAACCTGGAAGAAATTGTATAATTTTCTCTGTAACTTCCCATTCTTGTGACTCTTTGAGTTGGTAGGAAAAGAAAATAATACCAGAGGTTTTGTTTTGGTAGGAGCAGATAAATCTTTTGTAGCTGGCTCCTTAAAAATACTTCACAGTTCCATAGCAATTACTTACTTTTATTATAGAAGCATAAAATAATAATCTAGCATCAATGCATCAGTACCAGTTCAATAATGTTACAAGAACATAGGTCTATTTCAGGGGTATCAAACTCAAGGCCTGTGTAGGCTGCCTAGAGCTGGTTAGTGGGGTCGGCCTGGAAATATCAAAAGACCAGCCTGCAGTGCCTCTGCCAATCAAAAATGGGCTGCAGGGGGGCTTGCAACACCCCCACATCAGTGGTGGAATTCAATTTTTTTTACTACCAGTTCTATGGGCATGGTTTGCTGGGCATGGCTGGGGGGTGTCATGTGACTGGGTAGGCAGTTTCTGTAAGCAGGACAATAAATTTAGGTTAGAAACAACACCAGAATGTTTTTTTCCTGCCTTCCTTACAGGATTAACCCTGTAAAGTGGGGGAAAAAACAAAAGATTTCTTCTAACAACTGATTCTCCCAACTGCTTAGAAAATTTACTATCGGTTCTACTGAAACCTGCTAGAACCTGCTGAATTTCACCTCTGTCCCACGTCACCCTTCCACAGCCTCCTGAAGCACACTGCCAACTGAAAACAGGCTGCAGGGGAGGCTCATGTGGCCCAGATGTGGCCCATATTTGGTCTCCACCACCTCCTGCAGCATTCTGCCAGCCAAAATGAGCTGCAGGGGACTGCATGTGGCTCCCTGTGGCCCATTTTCGGCCTCCACAGCCTCCTGTAGCACTCTGCTGGCTGACAATGGGTCACAGGGGAACTCACAAGGCTCCTGCACAGCCCATATTCGGTCTCCACTTCCACCTGTAGCAGTCTGCCAGACAAAAATGGGCTGTGTGGGGGCCTGTGTGAGGCCATGGCCTATTTTTGACTGGCAGTGTGCTGCAGGATTTGATTTGATTTATTGGATTTCTATACCGCCCCTCTCCCAAAGGACTCAGGGCGGTGTACAGCCATATAAAAACAAGACATACAGAAGTTAAAGTACAATTTAAAATAAATTAAATCATTGGCCAATAAAATTAAAACCAAATTCTATAATAAAATTTAAAAAATTTAAAATTAAACAATTATAAAAATTTAAAAATTTAAAAATCTAAAATTTGGAAATTTTAAAACCCTGCTTGGTGCTAGGCCAGACTGGCCTGCTGGAAGAGAGGCTGTGGAGGCCAAAAATGGGCTGCACCGTGGCCCATTTTGGCTGGCAGAGTGCTGCAGGAGGCAACACCTTCTTCACCTTCTTTAGTAACATCTGCCAACCTTTAATAGCATCTGCCAATCAGAACTAAATACTCGCCAAGATCTGGATGGCAGTTGTTCAGAAGAGCCAAAAATAACTGGCTGTTCAACCAGGTCTTTGATGAGAGAGAGTGAGCACCCTTGTATCATTGAGTTTAATATTAAAAATATTTTATCTTAATATTTTAGCTGTGATTGATTCAATTGTAATTTTTTGATTGTTGTGAGTCACCCAGGGTCATTGAGAATTGGGTGGTATATCAATTTTGTAAATTATTACTAATATTAAGTCCTCCTCTAGGGCTGTGTCAGAGGTAGTAACAAAGATTGATAGACTGTTGGACAGACAGTTTTTAGATATATCTGGAGAAATTGTAAATTAATTTATGCTCTGCTTCTATACAAAAGAGTCAAGCTCTATAGCAGTTGGGGACTCTACATGTCTTTAATCTCTACAATATGGAATTGAGATTATTTGTGCCAGAAAGTAAATCTCTGTTTGTCTGGGACAGCTGTTTTGAATGCAAAGGAAAAGAAATGCATCTTGAACCAGTTTCAAATGCCCACCATAGCCACGCTTACCACGCCCACACCCCACCACCACCCCAGCCACACATAACGCTGATGCAGCCCTCAATGAAATGGAATTTGACACCCCTGCTCTATCTCTTTATTAAGGTAGATATAAACTCATTCCAGAATCATCAAACTTTTATTTGATCAGAAGCAATGTTTTATCTGCCTGTGCCAACTCAAGGAATAGCAAATTACACTATATATACATACTATTATGTTATTATTATATCTCATTTCCACACCATAAGATATACTTTATTGATAAACTAGCCCTCTGTTGGTGAGAACTGCTCTCATTTTGCCATTCACTTGTTCAACTGTAAAGCTATAGATGGTTTTATCTTTTGTTAGTGTGTTATTCAGAGCAGGGATGCTGGCTTTCTTCTTGAAATAAATCATAGTTTTTCTCCATCCTTTGGTTTATTCCAAATGGAAGAAACCAGAATATTTTCTTGGTAGGCTAATTTAGAAATATTTGTTTATGGAATGTGTCTATATGCATAGTCTGAGTTTGTTCACTGCTATACTTCTTCATTTGTAAGCTACAAATTGCTAGCTCTATTGTATATCAAGCTTGTTGAAAGCATTCAGAAATGTCATTATGTGAAAAATATAATAAGTAGACTGCTGATTAGAATTTGCTGTGGTGACTGTGTAATATCTACTATATTTACTTGAAAGGAAGACTAGTTCCGCCCTGCCCAAATAATTTATATTTAAAATGGAAGTGATTTTATACTTGCTGAGAACGCTGTAATGGATTCACAGACTAAGTTTTCTGTCTAATCTCTGTGGGTGAGTGAAGGCACGACTTCACTTTGGGTGAACTTTATGCTAATGCCATTGGCTTCCAGTCTGCATGCTTGAGTTTTTGAAGCTATTTTGGGCCTCTGTGAGATGGAATGTACATCTGGATAGTGAATGGGAGGGCATCGTTGCAATAGTACCACACAGTGATGGAATTCAATTTTTTTTACTACTGGTTCTGTGGACGTGGCTTGGTGGGCGTGGCTAGGGGATCATGTTTCTGGGTGGGCAGTTTCTGTAAGCAGGGCAATAAAGATTGGGCTAGAAACTACAGCAGAATGTTTTTTCCTGCCTTCCTTACAGGATTAACCCTGTAAAGTGGAAAAAAACAAAAGGAGATTTCTTCTAACAATCGGTTCTCTGAACTGCTTAAGATAATTTACTACCGGTTCTAGCGAACCTGCTAGACCTGTTGAATTTCACCTTTTGTACCATGGCTTTCAGGGAGGAGGCAGCACATTTCAGAGAGAGAGAGAGAGAGAGAGAGAGAGACTCAAAATAAGAGACTGAGAGGTCCCAAATTGGATGTGGGAGGGAGAAAAATGTTCAGGGAAGCCACACCCTAGAATCTCCCAGGATACATTTATTAGATTGTAGCTTTAATCTGGTGAGATTCTGTCTATTACATGTAAGCAAATAATGAACTGGATTCAATTGGATTTCACTGTGTCATCTTTGGGCTTAGTTGTAACTCCCCTGATATCTAAAGGATTCTCTGTGCCCATACATTTTGTTCTCCAAAAGAGCTTTAAATTTTCATTCAAATGCAAAGCTTTTTTTTTTTTTACTGGTGCTAACTTTTAGAGTAATTTTTCTTGAGAAATTCAGCATATAATCCATATGATTAAAATTCCAGGTAAACATTTCTTTATTCAGAGATACTTTTCAGTAATATATCTTTACATTTTAGTTGGATTATCTGTTATATCTTCCTATTAGTATTACTTTTTTAACTAACTTAAAAATTATACTATAACATCTTTAAAAAAAGAGAAAGAATTTAGTACAGCTAGTCCACTACTTACAACTGCAATTGAGCCTAGAATTTATGTTGCTTAGTGAGAAATTTGTTTAGTGAGTTTTGTCCCATTTTATGACTTTTCTTGTTAAGTGAATCACAGCAGTTATTAAATTAGTAACATGGTTGTTAAGTAAATCTCAGTTCTCCACTGTGGAAAACATAGACTCCAATCGGCTGGGATTGATTGGCTCGCATAGACCACGTGACTTGTCAAATCATTATAAAAGCCCTTGCCCTTGCTGGTAGCCCCAGCATTTTTCATTCGACTTTGCAAATAGATCGCCTGACTGCTGTCTGGAGCACCTTTTGCCTTTCTCTTCTCAGCTTTTATCAGTAGCAAGTATTCC
>JAEANM010024668.1:0-11106 GCA_017656035.1 Myanophis thanlyinensis | reverse complement strand
TTTCGGCCCTCTTGGCTGCCTCCGATGTTGTTACAGCTGCCTGGGAGTCCTTTGCAGCACCCGGAAGTCCTCATGTTCATTGGCATTCACTTCTTTGCTGGTTGTCAGAACTCCTTCTCTTAAATTGAGGGTGAGAGTTCATTTCTTGGTGACTGGTATATTAACTTTCTGGTTGCTGAGTCAGAGAGAGGGTAGCCACACCTGCAACTTTAGTTGAGCAGGGAGTGGTTTGACGTGGTACCAGATTAAGGCAGTCTCTCCCGCCCCCCTCCTTGTTTCTGTTCTGATTAAACTCTCCTTAATCCTGGAGACTTTCCTTCTGTGAAATGCAGTTCCTGGTTTTTTCTCAGGTTGTTATTTAGGTTTTCTTTTCCACGGTTGCAGGAAGTCTGACTTAAAGCAGGGCTGCAGACATTAAGGCTGTAATTGCCATATGAAAGCCTGCATTCCTGCTGTTTTTCTAGGGTGGGGATAAGTTTGTGTCTCTCCTTCAGCCCTTCATGTGTGTCTGGACAAGTGGCGGAGAGTGACGTGACTCTCTCACAGAGGGCCAGCACTGATTCATGCCGGGAAGCTTTCTCCAGCCATGCTGAAGCAGATCCTGTCTGACATGTATGTGGACCCAGAGCTCCTGGCTGAGCTCAGCGAAGAACAAAAACAGATATTGTTCTTCAAGATGAGGCAAGAGCAGGTCAGAAGGTGGAAAGAAAGAGAAGCAGTAGCTACCACCCCAAAGCCAGTACTGAAGAAAGGTCAGTGTATGACCATTTTCTTTCTTATTTATTGTCCAGAATTTTATCTCACTTTCCAAGCATTGACTCAAAGTTTGCCATAGGATAAGTTTTCATGATGTTATTGAATGAAAAAGCAATAATCTGTAGCTTTAGATGATGTGTGCTTTTACATAAATCATTAAAAAATTTAATCTGAATAACCAGCCGATTAGATAAGTGAGTCTTTTTCCTAAATTCTAAGTATGAAGTGAGCCAAAGATCAGACTGACTAGCGAAGTTAAGCAAATTTGACAGACTTTTTCATAGCTTCCACATAGGGAACATCCATCCATGTGGCACTTTGTCCAGTACTCATTCCTCTCAAGCATTTTGAAGCAGACCTGTCAATTACCTTTACTCCTTCTTGCTGCAGGACATTGAGAACACAATAAGCCAGTTCAGCTGGCCAAGAGAAGCCTGCAGAGAATAGAGAATAGAGTGGTCTCCACCTGAGCTACTTCTGGTGCAATTTAAAAAAACCCGAAACCTTACGCATTATTCCACAGAAAAAAGGAAAGGAGATACTGTAAATTATTAGCATTGTCCTTCCATATTCTAGTACATGTACATATAAAGATTTTTATGGAAAAGAGTAGGTGAAGATAAGGAGTATATACAATGTGATGAGCTTTTCAATTTCGCTGCACACATGTTGTGCATTGACAATAAAGGATTGAATTGAGCTTCCTGGCAACCAATCCCATTGATATTATGATATTATGTTGCAACCAAGCACTTTCCTCAACAATCAGAAAAGGATCCCATTGGGATGGCTGCAAGGTATGATAAAAAAAAAGTAAAGCTGCCAATCATCATGGTGTGATTGAAACTGCATGATGCATATTAAAAAACAAGCAATACAAGTAAAAAATAAGCAGCCTATTACTTTGCACACAATCCCTATAGTAGAATTTGTAGAAAATTACTTACCTTTTTACCACCCCCCCTCCAGTATCACCCACTCCTTTCCCCTCAACAGTACAAATAACAGGTGACAATGAGTCACTTTGGAAGTTATTTTCATGGCCTAGAAAATCAAATGTAAATGCTTTGCCCCCTTATTTAAAGTGTGGAATATGTTATTCTTTTCAGTGGCATACTGAGTTAGAGGTAATTTTATCACTGCAGAATCTTTAGTGTTACAGTGATTTTTGTATCTATTTCTCACTGTTCAGAAGTAAAGATGAATAGAAACTGCATTCAGACTGCCTTGTAGAGATTTCAGGAGTGAAATCCTTGTGTTTCATTGTGTTTCATTCTTTTGCAGAATCTGGAGATTTTTCTACAGGCTGAAAATAGATGCAAAACATAGATATAATACTGCTGGTATTTTTTAAATGATTATGTGCCATGAAGGTGTTGCACAACTCAGTGCGACCACTTCATTGTTGCCAGTTCACCATCGCCAAGTTGCCTCTGTTCACTCAAAGCCACCAAGTCACCACTTACTGTGGGTGGTAGGAGGAAGAGCTGGATGGGCGGGCAAGCAAGTGGGGGCTGGGGGCTTCCCATTTTCACACCTCCCACCACCTCCCCTGTCACAGGGATGAAGAGACCAGGGGCAACAGCGTCGGTGGGTGGAATGGGCAGCAGGGAGGTGGTGGCTGCTGTGGGCATCCCATTTTCACAGAAGACTTTTTAAAAAACATGTTGTGATGGTCAAAAATCAATGTACTTTATTTAGGTCATTGACGAGTTTTATGTATCATAAAAGATGGAATCTGTGGTAGAAAACAGAACTATTTAAATCTCCTTCCCTTAAGATACCATTGGTTATGTTAGAGGGATTTCATGAAGATGTTTTGCAGATGGCTTTGAAATAACAGCTAAGATAATTGAGGGTTTGGATAATAGTATTTTTCATGGCCAGCATCTGCCTAAATGTTTAATTAGATGTTATGTCTATAAGTGTTGCTCATTTTAACTAACACCCATGCTATAATTTCTATTACTTTTAGGTCAAAGAGACCTAAACTAGTGATGGAACTAGGGAATTATGAATGTAATCTATTATCCAGGTCTGAAATATATTAATATATGTACATTATATTTGATAGTATATTTTTATACACTATGATTTCCATTTCTTGGAAAAATAATTTATGTCAATATTAGCAAGTCCAACAAGGCCCACAAGCAAGATAGAATAAATAATACTAATTAGTTATAGTTTGATAAAAGCATGGAGTTATATAAGAAAATAATAAGCTCAACAATTGCACCATTAACCTCTTTTTTAAATGTTTTCATTGTTGGAGACAGAGTAAGAAACATATAATTATACATGCAGACAAGGCCGACTCAGATTCAATGAACAGAAGGCACAGCAAGAATTATTCAGTGAAGATCAGAATTTACTGTGTTTGATGTACTTATAAATTGCTAGAAATATAAAATTTAATCTTAAGAACAATGGAAGGATATTAAGAAAAAAGACAGAAATTCAAAATGCTTACATATATAAAATAAAAAACATGTACCAGGGTACATATCTATAAATCACTACTTAAAGATGATAGAACAAATAAAAAGCAGTATAAAAAATACAATGGGAAGAATTATGAACCAAATTCATAAAATATTTTTAAAATGTTACAAAATATTAAAATTGATATGCAACTTAATAAATAATGTTCAATAGACAAGTCATAAATATCATTATACTCAAATAATAAAATGTACTATTTATGTTTTATAATACAGTGGTACCTCAGAAGTCATTGTTAATTGGTTCTGGAAGATACAAGGAGTACTAAAAATGATGAGTACCAAACAAACCACGTGACCCCTTGTTTCAGCCAGGGAAAGACTTCCTGTCTATCCATTTTCCTGTGTCAGCAACCTTTCCAGCATGGTCAACTTCCTGTTTATCTTCTGCAGCTGTCCCCCACTTCCTTTATGGTATAGCCAATTTTCTGTCCATTTGTCATGGCCAGTTCCCTCTTTGGTGCATCAAGTACCGAACAAATGACAAAGACCAGAACAACATTGTCATGCCAAAATGCATTGAGTACCAAATTCGATGAGTTTTGAAGCAATCAAGTACTGAAGTAACACAATTTTTTAAAAAGTGTTTTTAAATCCTTGCGTGAACAGCGTGTTACCAGATGTCATTCATTTTTGTCATTCATTTTAGACAAACAAAAACATATTGAACACATTTTATACAATTGCTTCTATTATTTGGTTAATCAAAATTTCATTTTATCCATATTGATGCCAATTCCTATTTTCTACATATTTTTCCTTTTATTGCAAATAAAGCCTTGCTTCTCTCAATTAATTTTACCCATTTATAATATTCTAATAATGATAGTAAAGTTTACATACTTTAATCACATAATAATCCTTTTATTACTTATATAACATTATTAATCATATGCATTACTATACATATGTTATAAAAATCTAATAATAAAGATCATATTCATATTACAGTCTTATTTAATTTCCAATGTTACATGATGTCATTTTTATATTAATCAGTTTTCTAATATCCTTAATCACACACATTACATTTCACAGACTCTGTAAAATTTAACAGTATTATGCATATTAATTTTAATTTACAACTTTTCTTTATTCAATTCGTAATTATACTTTCTCCTCTGGAATCAAATTAGATGTTTTATTTCACCCCATTCTATCTAATTCCCCCTCTTTTTAAGTACTAATTGTACCCCTGTTACCTTTCCTCCCCCTCAACTATCCATCATCCCTTGTCCTCCTTAGTGTTTCAATTATATATTTATAATTGAATATATATATATATTTAGCTTGGCTTTTACACTTAATTTCCAAAATGTCTGCTCTTATTCCCTTCTCTACCCTGTTCCATTGTTTATTTTCCCTAATATCTATTCTTATCCCTATTTTCTTTCCTGCCACAATGGCTGGATTCTTCATTTTTTAGTTTCTTTTTTAATGCTCCTGTGATACCCTCTCCTTGTCTTGTTTCATTTATCATTACTTTTAACATTGTCCCCTGGAATCTATATTTTAAATTCTTTTGTATTCCTAGTTGATTCACAGCTTCTGCTTCCATATCTGCTTTTTTGTTTATTTCCTCCTATTCTTGTGCGTCTTGACTAGTCATCTCTTTATATTGTACAGTTTCTATTTTTCCTCTGTAGTCTCTAATTTTTCCTTTAAATCTTTGCTTCCTGTTTTCCACCATTCTCTTATCTCTCGAATTAACAACGCAATTTCCTCACAGTTATTTATTTCTTGTTGAAGCAGTTCATTAGATTCTATTGTATCCATCTTTTGTCTGGTGGTCCAATCCTCAAATGCTCAAATATTGTTGTTCAATTCAGTTATTAAATCAGGTCTTGAAGAATCCAAAATCTCTTTAATCCATCTTTATAGCTCAGACTTTATATCAAATGATATCAAATTCCTCAAAGGGTAGATTTTTCTTTCTTTTTGGGTCTTTTTAGGTTTCAGATGTAGTATGCTTCTTTTGGCAGCAGATGACAGTGTTAAGTCCAATTCCAATATTTAATAGTTTTTTAATTTTTATATCCGTCCCTGTGTTTCCAAAGTATTAATTTTTAAATCCATGATTCCAGCACCAAGTGCCTATCCACAGTAACACTTCATTCAATTGTAAAACCAAATTTCTATGTTTTTAGTAAATTGGTGCATTCCCCTTTAAATCTCTCCATTCTTTTTTAGGCTCTTATTTTACCTCTCTCCCTTGTTAGTTTGCTGTTTCTTCCAAGATAATTGGAGACACTTTCTTTGAATAGTCTTTTGGGGTTAAGATCAAAATAACAATGATTCTTCTCACCCAGCTCCAAACGTTGCTCACAGTTCCTCTCCTGCACTATGCTGAGATGTCCTTATTGGTTGTCACAGCTATGGGCAGCCATTTTGGCTGCTTCTTCATCCTGCAGTGGCATAGAGGGAATTTTGCCTGGGGGATCACTAGGAGAGTCACATACTTTCCCCAACCACACTGGGCACCCCTCCTTGGCTTTGTCACCCCTCCAGGGTGACTTTTGGCCCCTTAGTGGAAGTCGGGGAAGGCTAGAGAAAAGGCATAGCAACTGACTTTTGCTTCTAGGACAGAAGTCAACCAGAAGTCCTGAAGTAACATAATTTTTTAAAACAATAAATCTTATTTATTTTTTCCACTAATATAAATTGCCCTTGATTTTACAAACAGATCACTCCTCATTAAATGCTAGAATTTATCTGGTATAGTAATTCTGCTATTATAATAATAGAATTACAAATTTATGGCCTGAAGCAGTTTTAGACAAATTGCTTCCCTACTTAATATGCTACCAAGCTGCACTAGATTAAGTTTCTTGACACTGCCATGATGTATATTTTTTAAAGAGAGGTCCAGGCACAAACATTGTTTAAGGGCAGAAAAAATTCCAGTGGAAATAATAGCAATCATACTATAGCATCTTTTTTTATTGTAGAAAGGCTATAGGCCAGCAGTGGTGAACTTTTTACTTACCAAGTGCCGAAAAGTATGCACTTTGTGCATGCCATCTGCACTTGTGTGCAGCTCCTCCATGTGCGCTGCATGCTGTTTGTGCAACCACGCCATCTGCACATGCATGCAGTTTTTGCATGTGCAATGCACATGCACTTCATGCAGGCACTCATGCACACATGAGCAATCATGTGTGCATGCTAAGGAGAGCTCCGAAGACCAGCTGGATTTCCTGCTGCAATCATGCACATGCACAGCAGAGGCCCGAAGACCAGCTGGATCTCTGCAATCCTGCATACGTACATGCTCAATTGCACGTGCATACTCAGCTGGAGGTAAGTTGGCTGACAGTTTGTGTGCCCAGCAAGATGACTCTGTGGGCCATCTGTGGCATCCGTGCCATAGGTTTGTCATCATGGCTATAGGCCATGTCAAGCTCATCTAGTTGACCTCCTCAGCTGGTTACTGAGCCTTCGGGCCCATTTTTCCTCTTCTCACTCTCTCCTGCATTGAGATGTAATTACCTTATCATGAAATATGAAGCATGTTCCTTTATGGTAAATGATGGAGAGAGAGAGATGGAGGTAATAAGTTTGTCAACTATTTTGCAAGGTAAAGACAAGAAGTGAAAATAGTTTGTGCTATATTTCATCTCAACTAAGCAATCTATTGTTCATATGAATCAGTAAATGACCCCAATTGGTTTATGTTCTATTTTTTTAATCTTGTTTTCCCCAAACAACTCACTTTGATCCTCATAAAACAAGGGTGAGCATTTCTAAGCCAAATTATTGCCTAAGGGACAAATTTGAAGGGAAACTGTGAGACACTAAGAGGTTAATTACTGACATGGACTATAAAAATGACAATTAGGACAGAATATTTCTTATTTAAAGAGAGGCTCTTTGTGTGTGTGTATGTCTATGTCTATATATGTGTATAAAGTAAACACACACACATGTATATATGTGTGCGTGTGTATATAATAAATTTATGAGATATCAGTGTTTAAGAATGGAGGAAATAGAACAGTGGATATTTAGTAAAGTATGTGGCCTTGTGCTATTCTTTAGAAACAAGGTTTACAGAATGTCGCAAGGATATCAGTCCAAGAATTCAACCATTAGAATGAAAATGTTCTTTCTCAACCATAATTAAGTTAGAAGCAAATATTGTAATAAATAAACAAGAGCAGAACTATCAGCTAATATTTCATATGCTTCTTTGGAATTTAGAATGTATCTATATGCAAAGGCAATACAGTGGTTTGATCTCTGATTCATCCTACCATTATTTTATATCCAGCATTCAGTCTGGAGCATGAATTAATCAATAGCTCCTATCAATATTGGCTGCAACAGGTGTATGGATGAAACCAAGATAAATTTATTATATGAAAGTTTTGCTCATAATTAGTTGCTATTCATTCTTATTGTTATGGGATAGATTTGTATTTTTTATTTTACTATTTGTACTTTTATTACAAATGAAGGTGAATATATGTGTCCCAGAATCACATTGCAGCATGTGATTTGTGTTGGTCACTGGACTAGAGGTTTTGTCTTCCAAGCTGGGTTCCAGCACGAGTCTGAAAGCTCAGAAGACAAAACCTCTGGTCCTGGTGACTGACCCAGATCAAATCCTGTACTTTTATTGGTCAATGACTAAAACAAAGTTTTTGTCTGGATGAAACTACCACAGATATGTGTTAGTTCATGTATTTTGGCTTTGTTTATTCTATCAGCAATCTCAAAAATCTCTGAATAGATTTCCCTCATAACTATTAAAGTACTAGTACAAAAATATTGACTCTCCTTTTGATTTTTTTTAATCGAAAGGCTAAATGGATGCCTGCGAATCCCTTATGGAATTTATATAATTTTTAAATTCATTTGAGCTTGTAAAATATTGGAGGTCAATTTGCCATTCCATTAAAGCAGGGGTTCAACCCTTGCAGATGCGAGACAATATTCTGGGGTGGGGAGGAGCTTGGGTTTAGAAGTTTAAAAATTATAGTGTATATGTATAATTATAAGCATAGAATTATTTATTTTTTTTAAGGGATGCGGGGTATAGAAAAGGTTGGGCACCTCTGCATTAAAGAATCCAGATAGAAGTAGACATGGATGGTAAAGGAATCTGGTAGACTGAGCATACTGTAGTTACTGCTAATTTCATTGATATTAAAGCAGTTATATTGTTATCTTGCAGACCATGGAAAATCTGTGCAATGGAAACTTGGTGCTGATGGTGATATCTGGGTATGGATAATGGGAGAACACATGCTGGATAAACCATATGACCTTCTGTGTAGTGAGATTCTTGCTGAAAGAGTGAAGCAACAGTCACTTCAGCAAGTAGAGACAGTAAGGTTAGTACAGTCTTCCAGTACTGAAAACAAATACACCAAATATGTCATTAAAAGAAATTTAATTTGTAGTCCTTTTGCTCTGGTATCCTGTTTAATATGTCTAGTTAACAGTTCCAACACTAGAATAAATAATAAAGGGGATAAAGAATGCCCCTATCTTGCTCCCTTCTGGATTTCAACTGGTTTTGTAAAATCTCCATTCACCATGATTTGAGCTTTCTGAAATGTATAGATGGACTTCAGACCCTGTATAAAGCCCAATCCAAATTCCATCTTTTCCACTACTTTAAATATAAAGATCTTGTCAAAAGCTTTTTCTGCATCCAGAAAAATTAATGCAATCTGTTTTTTGCTACATTGTTGTAGCAAAATTATATTTAAAAGTACTCTTACAATATCTTTTAATTGTCTTTTTAGGTAAGAAGCTACACTGGTCTTCATGTATATAATCATGTAAAACTTTTAAAAGTCTTTTAGCTAAAATAGATGTAAAAGGTTTATAGTCATTATCAAGGAGAGAGATTGCCCTTTAGTTAAATCTAGGCCATCTTTTGGTATTAAAGAAATGTAGGCAGAAATAATCTTCAAAAATTTTATAGAATCTGCTCAGCAGGGCATCTGGTCTGAGAGCTGTTTTAGCTCTTTTAATGACTTCTATTATTGCAAAAGTTGTTTTTGGACTGTTCAAAATTTGCTTGTAGTTTTCCAATAATTTAAGAAGATTTTTAGTTGTTACTATACTCCTCTATAATATCTAAAGAGATTTAAATTAGTATAATAATTCCAAAAAAGTCTTTGAATGTTTTTATTATTTTATTTATGTAAGTCTTATTCCCCTCTTGAAGCTTGGTTATCATTGTCTTTTCTGTCTGTTTTCTTAGTTTGTATTCCAACCATCTCCCTGATTTATTTGCACATTCAAAAAAGTGTTGTTTTATATATTTAAGTTTCTTTTCAATATTTGAAACAGTCAACAAAGAAATTAGTTGTTGCAATGTTTTTAGTTGATTAAATATGTTACAATCTTTTGGTTAGTTCTGGAGTTCCCTGTCCTTTAATTTAATTTCTTGTAACACATTTTGGATTTTTTTTCTTCCATTTTCCTCTTAATTGCTGTATTGTATTGTATAAAATGTTCTTGTATCAGAGTCTCCCAAACTGTTGTTAAATTTGTTTCCTTGCCTAAATTATTATTAAAATGGTCTTGAAGTGCTTATTTTCATTCTTTAACAATATGTGGTCACTGCAAGATAGACTCATTTAATCTCCAATTAAGAGTCTGAGAACCAAATTTAAGATGTAAAGACACTGGATTATGGTCAGAAAAAGTTTTTGGAAGAATAATGGCTTTGTAAATCCAAATCATATCAATTCTAGAAAAGGATTTGTGTCTCTCTGAAAAAAAGTTGAAGTCTTTTGTTAGTAAATACTTAGTTACTAAATATTGATTAACCCTAAAATATTGGACAGTTTGAAAAAAAATTGGGGCAGTTTCTCTGGTGTTTCTTTAATTCCTTTATCCACTGATCTGTCCAATTTCAGGGTTACTACCCCATTATGGTCTCCAATTACACACCAATACTGAAAAGAATAGGAGACTAAATGTTCAGACAGATGTTTAATACACAGACAGAGACACAGACACATGCACATACATATACATGTGCAATATGTAATACGATGTGATAGGATGCTTTCAATTGTCTTGCTATAGAAAGTGATAAAGATAGTGGAAAGAACATGTGCTCTTCTCATATGATGCAGAAATGCAGGTGATGCTATGCCCGCTTTACTAGTGTATTCACTGATTGAGTGATCAAGCTTACCTGCTCAACAGCTGCACACCAGAAACTACTAACCACCTCCATAGTTGAATTGTTAATATACAGAGGTGTATGGTTGTGTCTCCCTTTTCTGAAATCAACAATGATATCTTTTGTTTTTTCTTACATTTAAAATCAGACTGTTTTTATTATACTAGTTCATCAAATTCTCTATATCAGCCTGAATAAGGCTCACCACTGTTGTATCAACTGCATACTTCACATTATGGTTGGTAGCAGTTATGGATCAGGAGGTTAAAAATAGCGACTTAGGACACAGCCCTGAGGACAGCGCAGCCTTGTGCTCAAGAACCTGGTGTTAGAAAATTAGTCTCAACTCACACATACTGGGGCCTGTCAGTGAGAAAACTCAACAATCCAGTTGCATAAAGGAGTATTAAAGCCTAAAAGATCCAGTTTATCTACTAAATAATGTTATCTGATAACAACGAGACAGCCTACCTAAAAGAGATCAAGAATCTAGAGAACTGGTGTCTGAAAAACAAGCTCCTTCTTAATGTCAGCAAAACAAAGTAACTGGTGGTGGACTTCAGTGTAAAACAGGAAAGAAACTATCAGACCCTGGTCATCAATGGAAGCCCAGTAGAGAGAATGGACTGCTTCAAATACCTTGGTGTGCACATCTCAAAGAACCTATCATGGACATTCCATATCAATTTTATGGTT
>JAEANM010024667.1:0-11106 GCA_017656035.1 Myanophis thanlyinensis | reverse complement strand
TGGCCCTGGAGACACAGATGGTAAACTAGCAGAAGACATAGAGTTATCTGGCTGCTGACCTGCCATAAAATGATCCAGATGTGCAATAATAGATATAAATCTCGTTGTTTGTGCCTCCCTTTTCAATAGATCCTTTCCAGTGAAAGTAGAGTATCTCCCTGTCTTTCCCCCTCTTTTTTATTTTATTTTATAGGTAGAGAACAAACAGCAATTTCAAAAACGAGTAAGACAACTAGGTAATAACAGGGGCTTGTAAAGCTAACAAGGAAAATTTAGCCTTAAAATGGTCGCCGAATGTCTTCGTGCCTTTTTCAACGGTCAAAGAAGACGCAATGGCAACAGCAGAGACAAAAAGCCAAAACAGAATAAAACAACGTTCTTGCCAGTTGATTTCTCTGTATAAAAATAGTGATTAAGCTCTCACAATCCAGAGTGTTTTGAGAACCAGCAGTTAGGATAAATCTCCAACTTGCTGAGAGCCGATAAAACGCAAGGCTTGGGTGGACACAGCCTGTCCCAAACGGCTTGAGTAGAGATTACAGGCTGGGGCAAAACCTCCCGCCCAAGAAGCCGGCCTTTTAAAAACGTTCCGGTGGAATTGGGAAGCCAGACAGGCCAGGGAACAGATTATCGGCAAAACGGCTGCAGCTGAGGTAACTGGAAGGGGGGGAGGGGGGGAGAGCTGAAAGCAGCTCCCGCAGCCGGGCTGCTGATCGGAGGGCTACAAAAAACCGCTCCAGCAGCAGAGAGAGAGAGAGCAATTAACAATCCTAATGAATGAGAAGTACTTGCAATGTTTGAAAGCTGAGAGAATAGGAAAAGGTGCTCCAGTATCAGTCAGGCGATCTATTTGCGAAGTCGAATAAAAACGCTGGAGGCTTCCAGCACCGGCAAGAGCTTTTATAGTTTATTCGACTGGTCACGTGGTCTATGTGAGCCAATCAACCCAGACAATTGGAATCTATGTTTTCCACAATGGAGAATTACACATCCACATCCCACCCACCCCTCCCACACACAGACACATGCCCAAAGTTGGGAATGTCTTCCAACATAGTTTTCCTATTTTCATGGAAAGTCTGGATGCCAGATAAGATTACATGGTAGAACTAATAGTAGATAAAATCAATACAATTCATTTTTATACTACTTCTCATATCAAATACCTATATTTTTTATTCTGAATAAATCTTTATGTATTCAAGATATTTCCTCACAGCTCAATCATAAACTGGCAGAAGTTACCAACAAATATTTCCACTGACAAGGAACATTTTCCTTAATAAACAAATGAGCTGAGATAATGATTTTGACACTTCTGTTTAATTGGGTTCCGTTTACCCAATCTTAGGAATTGTATGGAAAACAGATCACATTTTACATTATATTTATGTAGAAAATTAAACATTCAGAAGTGTTAATATTTTCAGCAATAAAATAATTACTTCTGCCCAGTAATGGATACCATTTAGAATATATCTGACAGCTATTTTCTACAGAAATAATTTGAATTAATTTGAGCCTTTAGAGTTCTTACAGTATGAGCTGTGACACCTATGAAATAGATTCATGGCCCTCCTGGCTTTTTCAGGCAGCTGAAGAAGGGGTGGTGGCTAAATCTAATGCATTTTTGAAGGAGGAAGCACTGAAAAAGGCATTGGTACATTCTCTCCTGAGATGATTTATTTCAATTCAGCCATGCGGGGCTGCTTTAATCTTCCTTTTTTTTTTTAAATGGGTGACTGGATAATCCTGAAATAAGAAGATTAGTCAGCTTCCAGACACAGTCATGGGACAGAAATGGCACTGGTTACTCCAGCAGATTATCTTTTACTTGGGCCTGCAGGGAGTTGAACCCTCCAGCTCTTGATGGACATCTCAACAGCATTCAGTATTAACCACTAAATCCTTCTATAACATCTAACTTAAGACCTCTTCACTTCAATATTGGATTATTGCAAAGATTATTGCACAATTTGGGATTGTGTTTGAAGACAATTCAGAAACGTAACAACCTACTTAAGAGTGGTTAAGAACTGCATTGACTTCCAAAGTTGGGACTGTAGGACTGCATTGACTTCCAAAGTTTCCAGATATATGTCCTGGTTATTATCTGTAAGCCTTTTAAGGATGAGGTTTGCAGATTTCCTCATCTTGTATAATCTACCCAGGAAGCAATATTCCACATTTCTCCCTCCAAGTTATACGATAGGAGAGAGAATCTGGAAGTAGGACTTCTCAGTGACAGCTCTGGGACTATGGAAAAGTGTTTCCCAGAAGTTAGGATGGCTGGCTTTCCAGAAGCAGGATATGGGGTATCGTGTGCCACTCTCTAGCACTTTATTTTTTAATTGTAAATTGTGAACCTGATCTTTATGGTTTTATTATATGTGGATTTTAATTGAGTTCTAGTTGTTGGTTTGTTTTTCACATTTTTGAAGCCTCACCTCCCTCAAAATGGGATCATTATATGTGAATTCTGAGTATCACTATATTTGTATTGGTTGGTGTATGTGAGAGTGAAAATAAAAATGTGGCAAGCTCAAATGCTGACTATGTGCCATCAAGTCATTGTCAACTCTTAGCACAGACAGATTTTATCCATTATGATCTGTCCCAAACCTGGTCCTAAATACAAATATGCTTGATGTATCTGTGTAAATCAACTGGTTTAGCAAAATGAAGCAGTTTGCAGTCCTAAAACAGATGAGCAGCTATTGATGGTCAAGGGACTTACTTTTTGGTAGATGAAAGCAGTGCTTATTTCACTAACACAGAATGATAAGCGAATGACAGATTTTCTCCCCCTATCTCTGCAAGATTTAGGGATTTCTTTACTCCTTTGTTTTTAAACTATTTTAACTTATCAGTACAAAATGTCACAAACTTGCACCGCCAAATCTCTGCATTTTTAGATAGATAGTATACCAGGATGCAAAAAAGGGATTCAGTGACAAATGTTATTCTATGCCTCAGGTTAAGTACCCATCATAAAATAATTGTTCTGAAATGACAGGAAATGCAATAATGATGGCAAGTGATTTGATATTTTCCTTACATTCATTAATGCATCATCAAGACTCATTATTTCAATTTATAACAATCTATTACTATGTTTAAGTGCAGCCAATGGAATACTAATGCAAACATTCAGATGTTACATAGGAATTGTATATTAGATATTTGTGTTGCAAGTATTACACAAAAAAACTTTATCATTTTAATCAACATACTGTACCTTTTGAACATCTGTATCATGCTTCTGCTGTAATTTAAGTTTTTCTTCATGAAGTCTAGCCTCCATCAATTTTGATTTCATCTCCAGCTGTAAATTGGATGTTGCACATACTGATCAGTTTCATAGCTGATACTTAACCCTTCCTTATAAATCAAAACAGCTTCAAGAAGCTTTAAATCTAAAAATAACAAAGGCCCACTGGCAATTTATCTAGCCTGCTGTGGATAGAACTCAAATGGGTTGATCTTTCTCTGATGATGAACTAAAGAGTCACCAATCTTGCAGATAATTAATTTCCTTGGGATAGAGAAAGAGTTTTGATTCAGTCAAGCCTCTACAAGGTTATCTCTTGGTCAGGAAAGAATACTTTTTGACAAATTGGTTAATATTTATTGTATTTTATTTAAGGAAACCTTGTGAATTCATATCAATGAAACTAAACATTGCTTATTTTGGCTAATACTAGCCAACCAGCAATTATACCCTTTTGTCTGACCATTCAGGTTTTATTTTAAATTCCCATATATTAATATATTGGCCTCATCCTAAACACCTACCAGTTTGGTTGGGATTCTCTTTCCTTTAGTACTTGACATACTGCCTCAGCTGTTCCCAACAACTTATACAGGAAGAAGAAGAGGCAAAATAGTAACAGACAAATCAGAATGGCTCACTTTCAACTGAAAACCAGAACTAAGTATCTTGAACCTGAATAGATTTCCTTTTAAGATCCTCCTTGTCTTTTACTAATTATGTCATTTAGAAATGCACTATAAATCAACAGCCACACCCAGAAAAGTTTGTAAAGAAGAAGAAAAATGCTAAAATTTTGCTTCCCCCCCCCCCCCCCCCAATTTAGGACTGCTCTGCAAAGCCTTAGGAAGGCTGTGCACCCTTGCAGAGCTTTGGAAAAGTGAGGGCCACTCTCCTTTACTTTTTTTTTTTCTTCTACAAAGCCAGCTCCAGCGCTTCAGTCTGCTCAGGAGTATGGGAAAAGGGGCATTTTCATGGCTGGCTTTAACATTTTTCTTCTTCTTCCTTTTCCTAAAGCACCAGGCTGGGAATAAGAAAACAGTGAAGATTAGTTGTTGCGGGGCAGGGCCTGCTGCTTAACTAGAGCTTCTAGTGGGAGGGAAGCCACCAGTCGGCGTAATTGCATTCCAATTTCATTGTGGCTGCTTGGGAAATGGTGCCAACTTCTGGAATAAAGCCAAGCAGTTCAGAAACACCAAAGGGCGGAGTGGCGCAATCGGTGATGGATGGGAAGTTGGGGGTTGGAAGCAAGCATATGGCCTATGGGAGGGCAGAGTGGCGGGGGGCACTGCAGCATCCCTATAGTCAGTCGTAAGTGCGAATGACCATAGGGATGCTGTAGAAAACATAACTTTGAAACCAAATCGTAAGTAGTTTGGGGGGGATGGTTGTTATAACTTTGAACAGTCATTAAGCAGCCAGTCGTTAGTTGAGAACTACTTATATTAGATCTAATTTTTTTTAGTGTTTTTATGAATCCATAAAGCATGATAAACTGTTTCTTCATGTTCACATTTCCAACATATATTTGAAGTGCCCTTATACATTATAGATATTTAGGTGGTATCATGTATCAAAGCTACATCATTTTATAAAAATTGTACTTGGGAATCATAAGACAATAAATCTGTTAACTCTTTTAATCACATATTTTCTCATTGATCTATCTATAATAATCAAAATTCTTAGCATATTTTAGCAGTTGTGCATTCAGTATCAGTTCACAACTGCATTTCAAATTATTACTTACTTTCCTCCATAACATGTCGTTTTAAATCTTTCATATAACTGTAAATGGGAGAAACATTGACAACTCTTTTGCTATTCATTATTCTCTTGAACTAATTTTAAATTTCCCTTGATATATTTCCAATAAATCCCAGTACATCTTTATATGCCCCTTCTCTTCTATAATGTGCTTTTTGAGCTGAGATCCATAAAGGTATTTTGAGGCACAATCTAGGCTTATATCTATTCCATATTCTCAATATGGCATATCTAATATTTTTTTAAAACCCACATTAACTTTATGTTTAACATACCATAAATATAGATGCCATCCAAACCTTACCTTCCAAGGGTAAAATTCTCTTATTTCTCAGCAACACTTATTCTTTCATCCAAACCAAACAACAAGCAGTGAAATACAATTTTAACTTCAGTAAACTCAATCCTTCTTTTTCCTTTGGCTCTTGTAACACTTATAATAACTCTTGTTTTTTCCCCTTGAAATATAAATTTAGATACATCTTTGTGCCATTCTTAAATAGTACATATGTTGTAAAAAAAAAGGCATTGCCTGAAACAAAAACATCATTCTTGGCAAAACATTCATTTCAACTAAGTACCTTTCCTGTTTTAATCTTTTGGATAGTTTCACATAGCTCCCTTATTAGTATAAGTCCATTCAAAATTAGTCTGATTGTCTGATTGCCTGCAATCCTAAGTAAATTCTGTTTATACAAATATTGTTCACTTTTTCTGAAGAAATTTATATAAAGTAGTATGATACTTTTCACATATTCATATTACTTATGACCATATCCCCTTATAACTTTAATATCACTTTCTTCGCTTTTTCTTTTCACAACTTATATGCCAACCACTTCCCTTTCCTCCACACATCTTGTTTTATCTTTTGCAAATAGTGATTTTTGTTTTCTTTTTTGAGGGGCATTTGTTCCACTACTTTATGTTAAACATTTGTAATCCATAATTAATCCAAGATTTTTGAAAAGTGAATATTTGTGCTGCCTAATGTGGAGTCTTCTTCAATGTCTTGAATCTGTTGTGCCTTTGTTTAGTCTCATCTGTCATTGTCAGTTCCCTTTGTGTCTCATCCAATTCTTTAATTTCTTTCAAAAAAAATCTTGCTTTTTGCATAGAGTTCAACCCAAATTTCTATTGTTTGAAAGTAAAAATCACTTGTTCCAGCTTACACCACCTAAATGGAATTTTCTTCTGTTTGTCAGAAAAGGTACAACTACATTTGTATTATCAATATGAATCCTAGTATTAAAATGCAGCTGTAGACCTGTTTTCTTCCTGACACAGTGTATAGGGACATCCCTTGGATCACTTTTTTTAATTTTGCAAATTGTGTACTGAACCTTTAGCCTAATCAATATCTCTATCAATATTGTCTTCCTCCCAATTGAGATGCAGAGTCTTTTTTCTAATACCCTCTCCATGTCCTTCTGGAATTGCTTTAATTCTTAAACAAAATTATTTTTCTCTAATTCCAGTAATGCCAGATTGTCCAAATCCTTCTCTGTATCTCTATTTATAACTTCTGTCTTAGTTTCCAAAACTTCTACTTTGTCAGTGACTCGTTTCAAATCTGCAGCCAGTTGTCCTGAGATTCAATTTCCTTAACTTCTTCTTTCAAATATTTTTTCATCGTTACAAATCCATTTACTTTTTAACTGTTGCAGACATCTTTTTACCAAATTCTTCAAACGGTTTCTTCAATAAATCTGATACAATACCCTTATCAGTAAGTTGTTCTAGTGGACCTGTGTGTCCTTCTCCCAGTTTGGCAGCTTTTCTTGTGGTTGCCATGGTGAGAAAGTGAAAGTATGTCAGTTACTATGGTGAGAAAAAAGTTAGGATTCTTTTTTTATTCTGTTTTTCTTTTCACTATCCTCCCAATTAGCTTTCCGTAGTCAGTTAAGCAGTCTAGCTCATATCACTCTTATCTTCTTGTTTTCTAGAATTGTTACTGCCCTTTTATATAAACAGCCACCTTCCCACAGAGGTCTGGTCTGTTATTCTATTTAAATTTTCAAAGATACTTTCGCCAAAGAAAAACAAAACATTTTTCTTAAAAAAAATCACTGCCTCCTTTTCCATTTGAAGCTTTCTAATATCACAATCTTGCCTTTAAATTATAATCCGTTTACATAGGGATTTTTCTCTTCTTAATTAAAAGAAAAAGACTCTCATCTAGATTCTTTAAACCAGGGGTCCCCAATCCTCAGTCCATGGACCAGTCCTGGTACCTGGCATTCCAGGAATTGAGCCACACAAACAAACAAAGCCCCATCCATGGGATACAGGCAGCACACACCCACTCCGATCCATAGAAAAACCTCTCTCCACAGAACCAGTCCTTGGTGCCCAAAAGGTTGGGAGCTGCTACTTTAAACTTCATTGCTGTTCAAAATATGTCTCTTAGGTTGTAAAATGAATCATAAACTTATTAAGAAGGTGAGGCTTTTGAAAGTCAAATATCCATAAAAAGCTATACAATGATTTAGAACTCCTAAGACACTTGGCTTATCATCAACTTCAAGAAAAGTAAACTACTGCAGGGTTTTTTGGTTTTTTTTGGGAGGGGTAAAGAACAGTTCTTTCAGAGCACAAATGGACTATTACCCCAATTTCTCCTTCTTCTGGAATAGTTTTCTGTCAGCCAGAACCAACTTCTGACTGGCATCATTGTGCATCTAACTGGCCAAAACACCTCATCTGGAACCTGAATACTCCAGAAATATCTCAACAAACACCTTATTTTGTTTTTATAATTAAAGACCCAGTACTACTCCTTTTATTTAGCCAATATCTTTATTTTTAGACTTTTTCTTACATTCAAGAAAAGAAATATTGTTGAACTTTTTTCTTAAATCGTTTCCAGAGTATTTGTTTATATCTGTTAATCTACAGAGCAATTTCTCTCATTACAAAACAACATTTTAATTATGACAAAATTCCACTTTATCTAATGTGGATTCAGCCATGGAATGAACTATCGGCAATAAAAATGTTACAAAAGCAGAATTAAAACACATGTCTCTGGAGACTATACCAAGTTTGACTGAGATCATACAAGCAGTAAAATCCTATATGCAGAGCAGGGACAAAGCCAAGTTTCAAATCTAAGGATTTGTCACACAGGCCAATTTTTAATACTCAAGTAAATGAGTAAACTAGGCAGAGAATATAACTCTTAAAGTATGATTACAGCCAAGCAATTACTTTTACAGTGAAATGCAGTAATCCTAATCACTGTTTTAATGGCTATATGTTATATGAAATCTTGGCATAAAACAGTTAACATTCATAATATGTTTTCAGAACAACAAATATGGAGGGTTCAAGTATGATCTGAGAATAAGGAGCAGGCGGTGGGAAAAAGGATAGAAATTTAAGATCAAATTATCCCCTGAAAGAATTAGAATGACCTTTAGAATTTTGTATTTATAGCCTGATTACATGTATCTGTATATGATTTTAAACCTGTTAATTGCAGAGTTGCACAACTTTAGAATAAATCATTGTACTTAAAAATTGTGATCACTTTTTAAATTAAAGGTATGATTAAATTAATACAATTACAGTTTATATTTAGTAATATTTAACTACTAGAATTTCTTAAAATAAAATGTATTCGTTGATTTAAATTTGTTAGCAGCCATTTGCTCCCTTAACCTCTGGACAGTTTACAAATATAAAAACAAGAAAATCAGTTAAAAACATACAATAAAACAATACATACAGCCAGTGCAGACTAAAATGGTCATGACAATAACTAGCCAGACTAAAGACCCTACAAACAGATTAATCCCAGGACTGAGACCAAAGTCTTAAGGGCTTTGAGGAACTCAGGAGAGAAGGCATTGGGGGGGGGGGGGATGCTGTTCCCAGAAGGTGGGAAGATTATCTAATTATCAAAGCTATATTATGTTATTTTGTTCTTTCAAAAAATGATAATTAAAGCTGTTTAGACAAGCAGCATGTTAATCATAAAAATATATTCCTGAAAAAAGCAAATTAAAATGTAAAATGAACATTTGAAATTATTTTTACCAAAATGTTTGCAACGTGCAATATTTTTATTATTGCCATTGCTCATTCTTCTGTGTTTTCGTCATTGTTTATGCTCTTTCCAGAGAACTATGAAGCAACCATGTCTTCCAGGCTTGTAAACACTACTGATGTCAAACATCTGTTTTGTCCCTACAATTAAAGCTATTAAGAGTGAAATCAATACATTTAATTTTATATTTGTGTGTGTTAGCTCTCTCTCATATACATATACATGCCTTTAAAAGTTTTAAATGCACAAATATTTTAAAAAATCAAGCTGCTTCATTTTCATAATATCCTGCTTGCTTATATATCCTGAAGTTATTTACTTCAATACAATCTCAGAGAACTAAAACATCCCCACAGTCCTATTACAGTACAAGTATTTGAGCTTATCCATCGAGAAGATGCTTTTTCCCCCTTAGCAACAGAAACATCTCCTGTTAAATTGGGAGATGCTGTGGGGAGCATTTCCATTTCAGAAAGATTCCAAGACACTCAAGTCTGGTGTTAAAAAAACAACAACACCCAAACAGCCCTTTATGCAGCAGTCAAGAATACAGGAAATTTTACTTAAAAGTCACAAAACCAGATAATAGATTTTAACTGGATTGTTTATATTCATTCACTAAAATGTAATGATTGTTGTGGCCTCTACTGACTCAGAGGACATTGACACCAAGGAGCAGGTAAGACTTCAACCTGAGGAAGTTGTGAGCACTCAAACACTTGTGGCTGATCTGGCCAGCAATCATACAAAATAGCAAAACAGAACAGGAGCTGGAGTGCATGACTAGTCTAAGATCATAGCAGTTGCAAGGGCAAGCAAAACTTCAGTGCATCGCATCTCCTTGCCAGCTTCATCACTGTGGACTCTATTAACAGCAATCACTAACCTGGTTTTTCCTCATTAGCAGCAACTAAGCAGCCAATCCAAATTCTGTTCCCTTCAAATCAGGATCCTCTAATAGGCCTGTCAAACTGGCGACCCACAGGCTGGATACATTACACACAGGCCACACCCACCCCAAAACGTCATGATGCATCCCGATCGGTCCCGTGAGTTTGACACCCATGTTCTAAAATCTTCAAATTCCACTTTTCTGGCCCAAGATCAACTGAAAACCCATCAATTGTGTTTAGATCACTGGACTATAATCTCTGCAAGGTGCTTTGGATTTTGTTTATAGAAACTGATTGCAGGCAGGTTCTCCAGGGACTTTCATTGTATTGTGCATGCATTTGCACACATATCATGCTTGCCTCTGTCTGAATTTGTAATACTAACTTACTGCAAGCTATGCATTTGCATGTGACTGGGCCAGAGCAAAAAAAATCACATCATTACCAAAATATGTATTTCTTTGTCAGGCCGTACTTAAGATCTCACTAACATACAGACACACACACACACACACACACACAGGTTTGTTTCTTTTCCTGTCCTCAAGTTAGCAGGAAAGTCTCTCATAGCATTCCTCTTCCTCAATCCTCAGGAACAAGAGTAGCAGAGTTTCCACCTTTAGACAAAGGCAGCTGCCACTGCTGCTATCCAATACAGTGTTGATGCTCTCCAATAACCATGGAAGTAAGGTTAAGATGCAATTAACAGAATGGAGCATAGAAAGTGCTCCTGAGGGGGAGAAGAAAGTAAGGCAGAAAGAATTTGCTTTCCTGATCCTAGCTCTCTCAAAAGCAGCAGCAGCAGCTTGGCCTGGGTATTTAACAGAGAATGAAGGAGGTAGGAACATGAGCAGAAAATATTGATGAAAATTAGTGTCTTCTGTGGCAGATGTTTTACAAGTCAATATTCCCTTGAGCTAAAAAAAAGAAAAGTTGCTGGCCAGAAAAAGTTCTATTTCTATATCTTCTAGCCCAGGGGTCTGCAACCTTTAAGACATAAAGAGCCACTTGGACCCGTTTCTGAAGGGAAAAAAAACCCTGGGAGCTGCAAAACCATCTCCCACCCAAAATGACACAACACCTCATCCCCTCTTCTCCCATCCCCCCATCACTCACACGGTCTC
>JAEANM010024666.1:0-11106 GCA_017656035.1 Myanophis thanlyinensis | reverse complement strand
GATTAGGCTAGAAACAACTGCCTTGTTTACAGGATTAACCCTGTAAAGTTAATATTTACAGGATTAACCCTGCAAAGGGGGGGGGGGGAACAAAAGGAGATTTCTTCTAGTAACCGGTTCTATTCAAATTGATCTAGATGGAGAACTGACTGCTACATTTCAGCTTTCTTAGGGTAGTCTTTCAATTACTCCAAGATAATGGTGAAATTATCCCATATTCATTGGGAGGGTTCTTCTAAAGCTAGGTGGATATAATGGAATAACAGAGATGACTTCTTCAGAAGGAAGAATATGTGTCTTCATTGCTATGTGTCTCTTCTAGGATAGCATCCATGCTCCTTTTTCCCTATATTATCATTTTGTCCATAATCCAGTTACATCTCAGCCATATAAGGTTGCTAACATCTGGGAAGAAGAAGTGATTTATGCAAATAATATTTACAAGTGCTTTCCAGCAATCTGCAAAACAGATTTTTCCCCCCTGCTTTCCTACCAAATAGACACAAAAATGGAAGAAAAACAAAACTATTATAACTGCCTCTGAATGTTATGTGGGATACTGTTGAAAGAATGTTGGAATGGCTACAAAACATTTGAATGTTCACAAGCCTGGACTGAGTCATGATCTCATCTGGGTCCTTCTGCAGAGCCATGCCGAAGAAACACAATTGGCACACAAGATGATGATGTAAACTTCGTTTCTCTTCTGGAAATGACTACTTGGTTTTCTAAACTATAATATATATTAATTTGGGTTTTAACTCTCTTAAGATTGGAAGATTTACAACTATATTTGAATCTTCCCCAACTATCCAGATGGCTATGTCAGTTGGGAATCCTGGGACTTGTAATCCAACACATCTAGAGATCACCAGGCCTTAGAAGACTGTATTTATTACCATGAACAAGTCAAAGCATATTTTAATCATAGTTGGACCTTGTGGATGATATTCAAGAGTTTTTATTCTCTAAAAGATTCTTATTTTTTTAGCATTTTGGTCAGGAGGTTAGTACTAGAGAACAAAGGTTAGGTTATAGTAATTGAATCCAAGTATCCATTCTTGGATGAAATACGTAAGTTCAGTAAGCAATGGCCTCATTCATAGAAAACAGAATTTGCAGTACTATTATTTATAGAAGCATCTAAACCTGGAAATAGCTATCACTACTAAGCGTTGAGTCTGGCTTGTGTTACAACTTTTCACTGTCACGCAATGGATTGCCTAGCTATGTTAAGCATCAGTGCAAGGAAATATTCATAGCCTAAAGGAACTTAACTCTGACCAAATACAATTTTTCAGGTTTAGTTAAAAAAAAAAGTTTTATTCCACTTTATTCCACATTCCACTTTATTCACATTGAAGAGTATTATAATAATATACTCTTAAATATACTCTTATATTAAGAATATAATATAATGTAGGTGGTCATAGCACAATTTCAGATTGTATGAAACAGACAGTAGCAGGTCAATATTCAGCAAAATTACATTCTGCTCACTCAAATGGTAGTATTTAGGCAAAGCATTTGAGAGGACATTTTTTTCTTTGTTTCAGTGTAACTACAACAAACTAGTGAACAGCAAAGAGACAATCTGAAGCAAAGTGATGTGTACATACCTACCAGATTCCATCTTTTCTCTAACAATGACATGTTAGATCAATGTGATGGGCAGCCATAAACATCCCACACAAACTGAGCCCTTTCCCCTCCCTTAAGAAATAACCTGAATTACTTTTTCCATCTTCTTCATTGTTGGGGAAGGAAGAACAACCTTGGAAATAGAACATAGCCACTACTCCTCCCCAGCCAAGGTGGGGTGGCTGCTATAAGACAAAAACTGTTTCCCTGTTATTGGCCAGCCATGTATCAGATCAGCAATAATGGCAAATTTGTTTACATATAGAAGACACAGTGGTGGGATTCAGCCGGTTCACACTGGTTCATTAGAACCGGTAGCTAACTGTTCAGTTCGGTGGACAGATTGAAGCTTCATCCCTCCCCTCCCAGCCACTCCTCCCCTCGCCCAGCCTTTTGACTCATGCTTTGGGTGAGAGTAAGGGACTATTGATAGCCTGATTCTTCTTCCCTCCTTATACTGCACCAAAGCAAGTCGCCTTCTCACACTTTTCCATCTGGCCAGACTGAAGCCATTTCAGTATCTTGAGGCTCCTCTAACTGGGCCCCCTACCCCTTCCAAGCAAACGAGGTCTGCACAGGCAAAACCCTAAGGCAGCTCTAAGGTGTCCAAGGGGAGGAAGCATGTGGAGAGAGCATCTTGGCAACTGGACTCAGGGAAGCTCAGGGCCTCGTTGAGTAAAAAGTCCCATGCTCCTGGGAAGATGGGGAAGAAGCTCTCCAGTTTGCTGTCCTCTCTCTCTCACAGCAGATGCTGCAACCGAGGAGGAAGTGTATGGAGATTGTAGCTTGGCAACTTGACTGTTTCTTTCCAACCGTCTTTTTTGTTTTGACTGCTGGATCGATGTAGGTGGACGTCAAGCCTAGCTTTGCTGTCCATTGCAGCTAGGAATCTCAAATAAGGCTGAGAATGTAAGTTTATGTTGTAGCCAGCCCAGGTGCTAGATTGGCTCCTGTGAAATCCTCATCTTCTGAGGAGCCCAGCCAAGGCCTCACTCGCCACCTGGACTCTCAGTGATGGGATGGCACTTAATTTGGCCATCCCTCCATCACCGGGAATTGAGGCACCTCAGTGGGCAGTGAGTCCTTGGACAGGGACAGGGTCCTCAGGGACAGGGTCCTCAGCAGACAAGGACTTTGCAGAGGCCTCTCTAGTGCCCGGGCTGGCTACAATACAAACTTACATTCTCGGCCTTATTTGAGATTCCTAGCTGCAATGGAAAGCAAAGCTAGGATTGACATCCACCTACGTTGATCCAGCAAACAAAACAGGAAATTGGTTTGGAGAAAAACAGTCCAGTTGCCAAGGTACTATCTCCACATGCTTCCTCCCTGGCTGCAGCTACTGCTGCAAGAGTGAGCCTCCAGGTGCCAGCACCTGGCCTTGAACCCCACAGGCCTTCCCTCTGCTTGGAAAGCCTATGCTCGCAGTCCTCAGAGAGGTGCTTCTGCTGAACTTCCTTCTCAGCCAGATCCAATTTGAACTGAGCCAGCTGTTTTGCCAACTCTTTCTCGTGGTGGCTGCTTAGCTCCAACAACTACTTCCTGTTGGGGCCCTAAAGAGCCCAGATGGCAAGGAGTGGCTGGGAGGGGAGGAGCAAGGAGACACCAGGTGAAGTGCCCCTCAACATGAGTGACATCAAGTTGACCATGTCCACCCAGTCAAATGGCCACCCAGCCATGCCCACCCAGCTGGTCATTAAGGCAGAGAACCTGTTGTTAAATTATTTGAATCCCACCACTGAGAAGACAAGCTTCTTAAAACTACAGTGCAAAAAAGCTTCCAGTCTGATCAGATCTGGATGGAAGGGCACTACTTTTTATTTTTAATACAAATGCAAAAAAAAAACAAAAATTCAGGTGTAAAAATAGGGTTCTGCTGAGTGCATAGTTTTAACAAGTCTATTTCATCACCGTCTTTTCTTAGAAATGTGCTTACAGTAATTGTCCTGCATCTTTCAAATAATAAATTGTATAAGAATTATCTATTTATTCTAAAAGAAAAAAATTAAAGTACTGTTTTTTAAAAACATATGCAGTTGTGGTCAACCCTAGGGATGATCTCTAGAAAAAAGAAGTATCAATCTTTTCTATGGTGTAGTCATTCTGAATATCCCCAAATTCTGAAAGCATCTCAGAACCACAGGCCAAATTACAATTCCAGTTTGTTTTACAATACCACATACACACATACCTCAGTCCCACCTCACTTTCAATGAGCAGCTGGAACAAAACAGCTAATTTCGAGATGGTTGAATTGATTGATCAATTGTGTTTGTCAGTTTGGTGAGTCCTTGTTAAAATATGTTGAAAGATAATGAATAAATGTGTCCAGAATTTTCAGGCCATGAACAAATGGCACAATTTTGCCATTGAAACTATGGCAGCAGCAAAGGATGGTTCTCCAGCATCGTCTGGGTTTCAATTATTTAGTTATCACTGAAGTTATTGATAGTTGGAATATATCACATTGATGTAATCAAATCTGTGTCACTTGTGAATGAGAATTAACATATAGGTTTTATTTCAATGTCTAAGCAGATAATCGTAGGTCTGGGTTTAGAAGCTAAGCAAACTTAGATGTGGTTAGATGTGAAACTACTTTGAAAGCAAAGGTTTGTGGGATAGATCAGGAACTAAAACAAAAAATAACTTGAAAAGGTCAATGGGGAAAAGCTTTGGTTTTATTTCCAACAACATGATAAGGGCAAGTGCATAAAATCTGATGATTGAGCTTGATTTGAAAGAGACTTTAATTTTTTTAATTCATGACCAAAAGAAAAAAAATCTATCTCTGTTCAATAAATACCCCAAGAAGATGCACGTCAGATCTTTCTCAAGTCATTTAAATGTTGTTCATATTTTTGAACTGAATACATATTACTTTCAGTTCCTGTTTACGCAATCAGGAAGTATTGTACGGCCTCTTTGGGAACCGCATGAAATATGCTTTTTCTATCTGCAAAAATTAGTTTTGCAACCCACTGAACCTATGCAGACTGCTGTGCCAAGTCAACTTTCTCATTCCTGCATCAGTAGCAAGTGGCCTCTAAGATAGCTGTTTCCAATGACCTCGTCCAGTTCTTCTTCCTCCTTCTCCTCCACCTCCTTCCTGTTTGCAGTGCTTACAAAGAGCCATTAGACTAGTGTTTCTCAACCTTGGCAACTTTAAGACGTTCAACTGAGTTGAAGTCCAAACATCTTAAAGTTGCCAAGGTTGAGAAACACTGCATTAGACCATCACCAAAAGAGAAGCTATGCAATTGCATTGAAGGCAATCATGTGAATGTATACCTACAAGATTACTATAATTCATACAGAAATGTCATACCTTAAATTATAATAAGGGGGCTTCTATCCAGCTAATCTATGTTTTAGACATATTCCCTTTGCGGCACATTATCCTTAGGAAGCTCCATACCAAAACTCTCATTGCTAAACTATTCCTTCAAATGGGATTGCACTGGATTTCCTTCTGTATTTTCCACTGGCAGGACCACCTTCCTTGTCTTCTGTTAGGAATGTAAATCTAACAGTTGGGTTGACAATATATAAACCAGGATTGTTACTTTAAGTACTGTAATTTTAATGCTGAAAGTGTGATTGGCTGCTGCCTCCTCAAGAGGCCATAAGATGGAGCCAGAACCACTGGTAGATGCTGGTTACTGTTATTGTGGCTGAGGAGTAAGAAGTGCTGTATTAACCAACAAGGATTTTCTGTGAGTTTTTGCTACTGTTTGCAAACTGTTACCGAACTGTATATTTGTTACTGGACTTTGTTTGATGACTGACTGACTTTACTGTGTATGAATTCGGATTGATTGATGGACTTTGCATACCTATATTTCCATAGAAGTAAAAACCTATTTTTCTACTGTATGTCTCCGTATTCTAGTTTGTGTATTCTACCACAACACTCTCACAACGCTTCGCTTTGCACTCGTTCTCCTAACGGGGGACTATCCTTAACATCTCCTCCCCTTCTAGTTCCTAAAGCCAAAGGACCATGTTGGCCTGCCACATTCTCACTTTTTTTTTTCTAGCCAGGACTGGGCTTTCACTGCAATACAAATAGTCCTCAACTTACAACAATTCATTCAGTGACTGTTCAAAGTTACAGAGGCACTGAAAAAAAGGAGTTACGACCATTTCGCACACTTACAACTGTGGCAGCCTCCCCATGGTCATGTGATTCAGATACTTGGCAACTGCTCATATTTATGACAGTTGCAATGTCCTGGGGTCATGTGGTCAACGTTTGTGCCCTTCTGACAAGTGGTCAATGGTAAAGCCACATTCACTTAACAATCAAGTTATTAACTTAACAACTGCAGTGATTCACTTAACAACTGTGGCAAGAAAGGTTGCCAAAGGAGACAAAATTCACTTAACAATTGTCTCATTTAGCAAAAGAAATTTTGGGCTCAATTGTGGTCGTAAATTGAGGACTATTGTGGCTGCCAGTTTTAATTTTTTTGTTAATTACTTCCTGGATAAACACTGCTCTAAAAAAAACTTTTCAAAAGCCCAAGAAGGGTGCACTGTAGCATAAAAATGCTCTTGTCTTTTGAGAGTCAGCAATCATGTGGAAGGGCCTCTGTTAGAGTAGCACATGAAACCTTGAGACTAGTTTTAGCAGCTGTGCATTCCCGAAAAAGAAACCCCAACAAAATAGCCAAGGGAAGGTTTCAAACATTTTTCATCCTAGGAATTGGCTCAAAAACAGATTTTCTCCAAGAAAATTTGGAAAACTTTGGCGGCTTGTAATCACTGACAAAGATTAAAAAAAAAATCCTGATCAAAATAAGAAAAATTAATCAACACTTCCAAAAAAGACTATTAGAGAATAAATAATCAGAAGTAAAAAAAAAAACCAATATTATGTAGATAGCTTAATTTCTCAAGGCAAAAAAAAAAGAAAAAAGAAATAGCCTTTAGAGTCCCAGAACTTCTCTTAGCCATTTTATATAGATTTTAAGATAACTGTTTCAAAAAGTTTTCAAGACATTTAAGATGTCTTGAAAACTTGGGTGAAAAAGTTTGAAACTTTTTAAAGTTCAAATTTCCAAGAACTTGTCTTCTGCACTGAATCACTAAACTACACACATAAACACACACACTGAAGGCCAGGGGGTGGGGAATTTCTCATCTCTTCCGACAGTTCTGTGGTTTGTTTCAGAACGTTTTCATCATAACTGTTGGAGTTTGTGGTTATCGGCACAGCTGTCCCATAGTGCTTTGCAACATTTCAATCATTATACAAGCAAGGAAGTAAATGCGCTTAACCACGAAGTCAGTTTCTCTTTCCAAGTGCTTATTGTTGCCTCAGAAATTGGCTTTTTAAACAACAACAAAAAAAAAAAAACCAGAGGGCGAGTGAAAGGCTCTTTCCTGTTTTTGAAATCAGACCATCTGCACGGTTGACTAGTTACTCAAATCTTATCGCTTAAAATAACAAGGGCATGAATTTCAGAACTGCCTACTTGAGCTGTCCTCTTTCCTTTCCATACGTATCTCTATTTACTCACGGGAACCCATATTTACAGTATTCTCTTGCCAACTGCTGACACAGAGGAAACATAAGATCTGGTTACACATTAAGCTCTATTGCTAAAGCATGCCACCACGGCAGACCTTTTTTAAACACACTTTTCTGATTGGCTTAGGCCAGTGGTGGCAAACCATTTTGGCACCGAGTGCCGAATGTGAGTGCGCATGCGCTCATATATACTTCATGTGTGCGTGAGCCTTCCGTGCATGCACACGGCTTCCACAGGTGCATGATTCACATACGTGAATTTTGCACATGCATGACTCACGTATGTGTCTTTTGCGCATGTGCACACTGCAGATGCACGCCCATACACAATCACGTGAGTGTTCCGTATGGATTTTCGCATGCATGCACAGTCGAGCAGGAGTTGCATTCAGATTCTTGTGCACATGTGCAGTTGTGTGGTATGCGTGAATTTTCATGCGCATGCGCCACCACATGGGAGTTGCCCATGCATTGAGCAGTCGTGCAGGAGTTGCGCAAATGTGCACATGCACAGTGTGGTGGAGCGATGGCTGGCATGCCGGCACAGGTGGCTCTGCGTGCCAGCTGGGGCACACGTGCCATAGGTTCGCCATCACGGACTTAGGCCAAGAAAAGCTGAAAAGGACAGTATTTCTTCTTGTTAGCCCAATGGTTGCATTTGGGTGCTTCTTCTCATCTTTCTTAGAGAGCAATAGCTACATTTGTCATAGGTGGCAGAGTTATATTTTCAGAAGTACACAACTCCATCTAAGGTCACCAGGTAAGGCTTGAGTAAGGAGATGGGAGTTAAGATGGCTTCTAGTAAACCCCTCTGTACAGTGGTGGGATTCAAATAATTTAACAACTGGTTCTCTGCCCTAATGACTAGCTGAACCAGCTTAAAAAGTTAACAACGGGTTCTAGCAAATAGGCGCGAACTGATTGTATCCCACTGCTGCCTCAATAGATACAAAGTTCTTGAAGTTATATTTTGACCTTACAAACCATATACAATACTGTCCAATCAGTACCTCAGGTCAAATTCCCCCCCCCCCCCCCACTTTAGAAGAGGGAAAAGGGGAGGAAGGAGGGGGGCGGAATCCCAAGAATAAAAGTATGTGCTTAGTAAAATCCAAAAATTAGTTTCAATATGTCTGTTTTGCACAGCAGCTTTGGAAAAAGCTGCCAAATATAACAGCTTTGTTTGATAGTCATCTCCTGGCTTAACTCCTGAGCTGGCTACTATCCATTTTACATTGCACAATAAATGCCTGCAAAATTAATCATAAACTCTCTGGTTGGGATTCAGACTGCAGTTTTCCTGGAGGGTTCATCAATCCATAGTCTTCTGCCAGCTCTATTTTTTTTCTAGGGGCTGTTTTCCTCAGTGACCCTGCCTATAAGGGCAAAGCACATCTAAATAAGTGCAGTTTATTCTTGTTTTCCTGCTTTGCTTTTAAAAAAAGAAAAGAAACAACCTTGGCAAGAGTTAACAGCAAATAGCTAAATTTCACACTTTTACAGCCTTTTTTGGCAAAATTAACACTTAGCTCAGAAAGGAAAGAACATGTGTTCTTTAAAAAGAATTGTTAT
The DNA here is from genome assembly GCA_017656035.1 of Myanophis thanlyinensis. NCBI lineage: Eukaryota > Metazoa > Chordata > Lepidosauria > Squamata > Homalopsidae > Myanophis > Myanophis thanlyinensis. The sequence goes on along the minus strand of JAEANM010024666.1, from coordinate 2,357 downwards.
TAAAAAGTGTTTTTCCCCTTTCTTTGCCCACCAGCCAGACTTAAAGTTGTCATTGCTCTTGTGTTTTAACATTATTTTTATGACGTTTGGGTAACGCCAACTGAAACCAGTCTGTTCTGCTTGATGAACTTGCTATTTTATAAATACACTGAAGTGCAAAATAAAAAGAAAGAGAAAGAACCCCATTGCATTCCAAACAAATATGCTTAAAATATGTGTGCATCTGTCTCTGTGTGCCTCTGTGTTGATATCAGCAAACTGTAAAATAAGGCATAGTAGAGACATGAAAAAACTCTTCATATATTGTTCAAACAAAAGCAGCCACTTGCATTTCAGTTACAACTTGTCTTGGTGCCCTACATGAAGCTCTGCCAGTGGTTTGCAGGCAAACTTTTGACCTAACTTTTTTCTACAGTTCCTAGTGGTGGTGGTGGAGATAGCCTTAATACTTTAATTCCCAAAATCCCAATTTGTAGATTAAAAAAATGGATGGAGGGTTATGGAGAAAATTACATATAAATGTATAAGCAGTATCTATTTAACAGTCTTCAACCCACATCCACCCTTTACCAGTTCTGTGGGTGTGGCTTGATGGGCGTGGCTGGGAGTGTCATGTGACTGGGTGGGCAGTTTCTGTAAGAAAAGCAATAAAGATTAGGCTAAAAACAACACCAGAATATTTTTTTCCTACCTTCCTTACAGGATTAACCCTGTAAAGTTGAAAAAAACAAAAGGAGATTTCTTCTAACAACCAGTTCTCTGAACTGCTTAGAAAATTTACTCCCGGTTCTAGTGAACCTGCTGAATTTCACCTCTGACCTGGAGGGAGTTTGTTCTGCTGTATCCATCTGAAGTTCTAATAATGTTGTACCTACATACAACAAAAATCCTGCTAGGTTATACTGTTGTCTGAGCTGCATAAAACTGGATGACCAATAGATGGCAACAAATATCTTCAGAAAAACTAGTGATACCTAATGGTAGTCTGGAGTTTTGCTCTATGGTCATGAAACCCATAATCTCTACCCACTATTTCCCTGTGATTGTGTTCCAGTCAGACCCTGCCTAAATTCTAGAACAGTTTTTAACTCAAATACAGTAGTTTACTCCAGTTTTCAAAAAGTAGTTATGAACTTATAGGACTTATGGTATGTTGTGTAGTCAGCAAAATGCTTCGTGTTACATTGCTTTTGTCATTTTGATTCCTTCTCTATCTAAATTCAAGGTATTGTCAGAAGAAAGATCTGCGTCCAAGCTTGGACTTGGACACAAAATACATAGGACAATTGCTTGAAAGTCCTCTGGATTTATTTATTATTTATCCTAGTGGGTTTTATTTAACAGCATAACAGCATATAGCTCTCAATGGTGGCCATGGGTGAAAAGGTTAGGGGCAGTAATATTTATAGTGTGGTTGATTTTATGTTGTTGAGTGTGGTCCTGAAGTGTTTGCCTTGGAGAATGGATAGTCTTGCAAGGAGGAAATATGGTTTTCTCCCCTGTGGGTGTGATAATTTCTATTTTCCTTGTCTGGTTGTTGGGTGAGGGTGTTAAGGAGGGGAAACTGTGTTATATGTTATGATTTTCATATCTCGATGGGATTTGTATTCTTATGATTAAATTGCCAGTATTTACCAATTTCTTAAGAGAAATGTCATGTGGAAAGGATCAGGATCATTTGTTAAATTGCAGCACACATTTATTTCAAGCCTATGCACAAGAATCTAGTCAATTAAAGTTTAATACTAAATTGGCACCAAGTAAGTGTCAACAGAATTCAAGAGTACTTCAATTGTTTGTGGCAGAGTAAGGATTCTAAGTTGCTGATACATTTAACTCCACCTCCCAGTTCTGCCAGCTCTTCTCCTACTGAAGACATGTTTTGTTAGTTTCAGCCTACATGACAATGTAGGATCAAAGGCTTAAGCAGTGGTCTCTTGCAATATTTTCTCATTGGTGGATTCGCTGGGGGGAGGGGGAGTCCATACATATGCTCTCGTATGGAGTGGATGGTAAGGGGTGGCATGGTGACATATGGGCATTTTCACCCCACAGTATCAAGTCTGGGTTTTTCTTTCTGTTCATTGTGACATTCTTAAAGCAAATGACTACTTTATCTACACCTCAAATTCATAAAGCAAAACATTCAACACTACACAATTGTTACATTATGTTGTTTGGTACAATGCTTACTTTGGTCGCTGGTGTGTACAGTATGAAACATTTTAAAGTCTTCAAATGGGAAACACTTCTAGAACGTCTTAGAGATTATATATATATATTTCTTATGTATAGCACAGGGTGAAATATTGTTTCTATTGTTTTTGTTTATGTTTTGTTGTTATTATCAATAAAAA
>JAEANM010024665.1:0-11106 GCA_017656035.1 Myanophis thanlyinensis | reverse complement strand
AAGACAACCTATAAAGTTACCCTTGCATGGCACCATGGGAGTCTGACAACCAATCAGAACACAAGCCCAAATTCAAATCCCAACCGAGGGCATAAAACCCAGGGGCTCTCAGCATCTCAGCCCTTTTTCACCTGGAACTTCAAGCTTGCTCCACCAATAAAACCACCCTTCCAAGCAGCCTCCATGTTTCCAGTGTCTTTCTCCCCACTTGGAACTGAACCACACGGACATTTCTTCCAACAGTTGGAGAAGGAGGACTGAGTAAAATCTAGGCCAAGGCTTCAGATAAGGGCATTTTATTTTATATTTGCATATGTACATGTTTATGTGTGTGTGTGTATCGGATGTATATGTGTGGGTGTCTGGGGAGAGACAGAGAGGGAGAGGGTGAGAGAGGGAGAAAAAGAGAGAGAGATTTTAATTTGAAGTGTCTATCAAGTTTCTGCCACATTTCTTCCCATCCTTTTGCTTTAATTTGCCTGCTAATCTTCATCTGCTTTCCCCACAGGACCCAGGCTGCCTCTTCACAGCTTAAGGAGGCATTCCTGTTGTTTCCAATGTTTCAGGATAACCTTGTATGACAAAGCTCACATGTGTTACTCTGGGTTTCTTGGAGGAAAGACAGCTTGTCACATAAAATATGTGGAGACCTATGAAAATGTCATTGATGTTCTCCAGGCATATCTTTTAAAAAGTTGGAGCAATCAGGATCTTCATAATCACCTCATGCAACCGAGCAATGTGTTAGAGAAGGATTGCTTTTCTACTCATGTTATTTATTATATCATCATCGTTGTTGTTGTTAGCATAAACATGAATAGATTTACACTGTGGCGCTTCAATTCAAAGGCCTCCAAGAATGACTTCCAATAAAATAAAGCAAAAGTAATTTCTGACTGTAGATTTATAGTCTATATGTCTGGCTGGCTTCAACATAAGGATGGCCCACTTACCATTTCGGGAGAACAGGAATGCACATTGTTATCCTTAACCCACCCCTAACTTGCTGGCAACTCCCCCCTGTTTTTTTCTTGCTGACTATCAAAAATTGTGTTTTTCAGCTTCTGCCAGTGCAAGAGGGGCAGCATGATTCTGTCTGCTACACTTCATCTTGGGCAAATCCCTCCACTCCAACTGGCTACTCTATGCTGTTGTGGGCATGCCCCCAAACCTCCAGCCATTGGTCACTGCCCAGGCTGAGTGCACTTTGGATCTGTAATAGGCTGGACAAAAGGATCAGTAAACTGGCGGACATATCCACACCTGCACCCTGCTCACTTATTGGCAGAACTCTAGAATGGAAAACTTTTCCTTTTTTTCTTTTCCTTTTCCCTTCTCTTTCCCCACTTTCCTTTCTTTTTGTCTTGTCCTTTTTCCTTCCCTTCCATGTCTTTTTTCCTTCCCTTTTTCTTTTCTGTTCTTTGGGATGAAATTGACAAGAAATTCCCCATTCTAGCTCATGTGACAGTAACAATGGGAAAACACTACACGTTTTTCTGTAAGCCGGGTAAACCTCTATCTAAAATGGTGAGGGAGCCATGGAAAAGGTCCATCAATGTCCTCAGAGACCCACCCACAGAAAGGAAGATGATTGGTGCTTGTTTTTCTGATACAGATGGGAGGGGGTGGAATCAGCAAGGCCCAAGACAACTATTGTCTGGACAGATAACTTGGCCGACATCAGTGCCAAAGCCGTGAAACAGATTGAACAAATGGGACAGCAATGTTTTAAGCCAACTTCTTTTCCAGCCAGGTATGACATGGGATACCAACAGCTAAATGCTGGGACAGAAAAGTAACAAAGAAAGTCAGGCCAGAAGAGGAGGGAGAAGAGGCAAAAAAAACAAAAGACAAGGTTGCCAAGTTGCAAAGTTAAATATTGTAGTATTTCATGATGGGGGCTCTTAGAATTATTCAGTTTATGAAAAGATGTTCTGTTCTTCAAAACAGAAACTTTCTTAAGGTGACTTCTTAATTGCTAAAATGGGTAATTAATTCTCTAAAATGTACTGGAAATGCTCATATTGTCTCAGTCCAAGCTACTTTATATTTCCAAGAATAATGCAAAATCAGAAAAGAATCTGAATTAAACATAATTAAGCATAAAACAGCCAGTGGTTTAACCAACTCTAAGAAAGACCCAATAAAGCATGCAAATCTTGGTTAGTGTGACCCATGATTAGGGTTCCCCCCCCCCCCCCCGTAGATTAGCATGTTGTGAAAGCCCAGTTTGTTCAGTTAATTTATGGTTCCGTGTATTCCATGAACCCAGAAGATGAGTTAGGTTAAATATGCTGTTGAATACAACCGCTGAGTTCAGCTCGTGGAATGATGGTATCTATGGAGATTCTTAATCATCCAAGTCACGGTTGTACCAAAGGTACTTTTTCTAAAAGGCAACTGGTCTTCCTTGGTTTTCAGAGCTGAAGAAGCTGAGAAGATGAGGGAAAGAACTGTTTTTAAAGGAAAAAACCAAGAAAGTCCAGTTGCTTTTTGGAAAAAGCACCTTTTGGACCCAGTGATGGTTGTCTTTCAGCCCTGCTGATTAAGCTGACTTTTCTTCTTGATGGTTTAGTGCGTTGCACAAACCCAGTCCATTTAACAAATTTAAAGTTCAATTTATTATGGACATCCAGAAAATGGGTTAAATTAGAACCAAGTTAAGTGCATAGTGTGTGAATAGACATCTACTCCTATTGGAGCTGGTGGTACTCACTGTTAATGGATAGAGGGGGGAGAAGAGAACACATGAGGTTTGCACTGTGTACTTACACATTTGCATTTATGAACATAACTTGGAGCCAATGGGCCCATCATATTCAGAATCCTAATTTCCAATCAGACAGAAACTGACAGAAAACCCCTCCAGCTAGCTAAATGAATAGCTATGGACCATCTGTCCAGGTGGCTATCACTATATCTTAGGGCAGTGGATTCTATCATGTTGCACACTATAGACAAGACAGCTCTCTCTCCCCATCAGCTAAGATTTCGCTTCTAGAAAACTGAAATATTCCACTTGGAATATTTTTATCCAGGATCTTAGCCCTTGTCTGAGCAGGAGAACAGAAATAGTATTCAAGCAGAAATGTCTAACCACTGCAGAGAGTCTCAACAAGGATTATGGAATTGAAATGAAGAAGTATTTCAGAAGTGATTTAATAGTGTGGTGATCATGACTCATGAAGGCTTAATCTACCCACCTAATTCTTGGACCAGTTCTTGGGAATCTTTAATTTGTGCTTTTTGCCCAGTTTTCTTCATCTCCAAGGGATCCGCAAGGTGGGGTTAATCTCTCCCCCCCCCAATATTTCCTACTGCAAAGCCTCATGCAACAGGTTCACCACACTTCTCCACATCTCTTGTCAGCTCTGTGTGTTCCACTTACGCCTTCATGGTCTGTAACATTTCCTTGGCAGACTTTGCTCTCTCTGCTTCAAACATTATTTGTTTTCTGTCTTCGGCTATTTGTTCCTCAAATTCCTTCTTGGCCTGCATCACTAAACCCTCACTTGCCAAAATTCACACCCTCTTTTTTTTCCCCCTTCAAGGATGCCTTTGCAATTTGTAATAGCTGCTTATCACTATGGTTTAGCCAGTATGGTTCTTAATGCCATAATCGCCTTATAATTATAGTTCTCCTGCTCAACCTATGGTTCGCTAGGCAGACACTTCCTGAATGACCAGAAGTTGGGAAAGTGAAGGCCAAGGTCACAGCTTTTACCCTCAAGCTCACCCATTGTCATAGCCAGCACCCTTCCTTTGCCTCCAAGTTAATAAAGATGGGGGAAGGCAGTCCTTGACCATATATTATTTTGAACACTCCAAGTACATAAACAGATTCCTTTTCTGATTCTGTAGAATCAGGTCGATTCTTTTTTTTTTACTCAGTATTTTCAATTCAGAAGACACTTGTTATCATTTTGAAAATCTTTTAATATTAAAAAAAAATGGGAAACTTGAATGCTTGGGCTAAAGAGTATTCCTGCAATTATCAGGATAAGCAATGATTTCTTTGAGAGAACTTTTATTAGTCATGTTTGGTTTTGCATGAGAACGCACGGGGAGGGTAAAGCAGTCACCATCTTCCTTTTTTTGTTTGCCCTCTGTATGCGAATCCCTACGGAGACACCAAAGCACTGGACAGAATCTGCAGGTTATTTTTTGTAATGTTATTGTATGGCGTTCTAAAAGTCCCTAGGATGTATCCTTCACAGTGAATGCAAATTACTTACCACCTTTCAAATTACTACTACTCAAAGTCCCAACTGGCCGTGTTTGTGAGGTCAAAAATGACCTGAAGAATGAACAGACTAGTTCAGAGATGGGCAATGTACTGTCAGTGGGGATCCAATGTGCCCACTGCTATTTCACTTGGCAAATGTCAAGTTTAATGACAGACTTGACTATTCCTTTGAAGAAAAGAACTACAAAAATAATTCTTAAATGAGAAAATTGGCTTGCTGCAATGCAAAGAAGGGGTAGGTGGTAAAACATCAATATAGTGGCTATGATCATACAATCAAAGCTCTGGCTCTTTTTATAATAAAATGTGTGTGTGTGTGTGTGTGTGTGTGTACATACTAACTGTTGCTAAGTATCATCTATTCCCTATTCCCAAGAGAAAAATAAACTGAATTATAGAGAATATCTTAGTCATGATGCTGTCTAAAGGACACCAGTTTGTTTTGGTCTCTGCCTAGGCAAGCATTTGTAAATAATCAAGCTCTCATCTCCATGGCCTAACTATTGAGATAGAGACTACAGCAAAAGGGGAGGCAATATTCCTTCTACACTTGCCCGCCATTGCTTCTGATCACTGTTGTGTCATATACTTTCTCTGTCTCCTGATTTATATGGCAGTCCATCTCATTTAAGCAACTCAAGAAAAGGAAAGGAAAGCAAAAAGGAAAAGAAAGGACCTTCTAAAAGGTAAAGCTTTTTCACTGGATGCTCTAGAAACCTTTTGGATGTTCCTATAATGTTCTGCAGATCCATGTAGACTGTTGGTTCTGGCTGATTTATTGATTTGGTATACAGTATTTCCTAGGTTTTCTCCAGGAGCTCAAGGATCCTGATTGGATCGCCTTTCATTTTATCCCCATAACAGTAACCCTAGATTGAATACTAGATTGAATTAAGACAAAGTTACTTCCCCCTAACTACTCAGTTTAAATCTGAGTCTTCTAGTCCTAGTCCAGCAGATCACATTTATCATAAACTGCAGGATGATAGAGGAGAATTTAAAGCCTGGCTAGGCTAGAACCCGCACACCTGGAATGAGATTTCCCATACTATATTCCTTTTTGAGTATCCTATAGAATTATCCTCCTGCTTCTCAAATGAGAATAGTTCTGTTCAAAAATAGCAGAAAAGGCAGTCGACTCATAATTAATTTTTTCATTTTCCCCACCAATGAAAAAGTGTTTTGATATAAAAAGTCCGAAAAGCATCCTACATATTCTGCATAGAAGTTATGGACCAATTGCTTCATCGACAATGAATGGAAAATCCCATTATGTTTAAATGAAGAGTTTTCTATTATGGAAGCCCTTCGTAATGCTTACTAAAGTGGGACAGCTAGATAAAAGGTGGATCCTCTCATTTCCTCAAACAGACAAAAGAATATAATTGAGTCAATTGTACATTTGAAGATGAAGAGGTTAAATCTAAGGCATCTTGAATAATATGAGGAATAAAAAGGGATTTGAAAGAGGTGAAACCAAGTATAATGGTCTCCAAGGGACAATGGGTTGAGTCAATTGAAGGAGCAGGAGATCAAAAGTTCTGGATGATTTCCCCACATTTTAAATCCCCCCCCCTCTCCTTTCTCTGCAGATGCTTGACTCCTGATTTATGACCTGCAGATGCTTGACTCTTGATTCATGGGTTGCATCAAAAGCACTGGATTCCATAGACTCCAACAATTGGCTCATCTTGCTAAATGTAGCCTTCTCAGATGAATAGCACCCCTTCAGAGATTCAGAATGTCTTTTTCAACTTCGCTATTTAAAATGCTTTAATTGAAGATATCAAGAAGAGGACTTGAGGATCTTTGGTATGCCAAGAAGGTGTTATAGATTTCTCTTCTGTTTTAAAGCAATTTCCCATGACTTTGTACCCAGTGAATCTCACCAACTCTAAGAGGTGTGGATTTCAGCTCCCAGAATCCCCCAGCCAGCATGAAGTCCACACCTCTTAAAAGTTGCTCAGATTGAGAAACAGTGATCTAGATGGATGGATTGAGACTGCCACTTCCCAAATTTCTAGCTAATACAGTTAATACAATTGCAATCACAGCATAACTGGAAGTTAGTAAGTCATAAATGCTGGATCTCTACAGTTTACTCTTGCAAACTGATGGAATAAGGCAGAATCCCTAAAGGTTAATTGAGGGCATCTTCAACAGGCCTGAGATTCCAGTCTACCACTACTAAGTAAGTATGTTTGCAAGAGAGTATGTGCCTGTATTTATATAGAGAGCTATAGGTATATTAGTTTTGAGAGACTAATATCCCTTGCCTTTGTTTTTCAACTTTGGACTGTAAACAGGATAGAATAAGCAAAAACTCTCTGTGTGCGTTGCATAGAGACAGTGAGGAACAGAACATTAAGAAACAAAACAGTCAAGATATTTAATCAAGGTATCTCAAGGACCAAAGGACCCGTTTATATTTGCATTGTACATTTGGGTACAAAAGTTCAGGAGGCTAATTGGCAAAGCACAGGCATGGGTCAGTCATTCATACACAGAGCATTTACATGAAATGAAGTTTACTTTTCATACAGTAAATTATCCATGGGTTGGGAGGAAAGAATCAGAAACCCATTAATTTTAACTTAGAAAGCTCTCATGACAAGGGGATTGAGGACTGGATCATATTAAAGTGCAGAAGGAATGAATGGAGTAGAACATGGATCTTTTGGAAAAGCAGAAACTAGTCTCTGGATTGGCCAGATATTCAAAAAGTTATTAGTAGTCAGCTTGCAGATTTAGAACATTTCCACACCACTTCTACTCCACATTCTCTCAGGAGCTTACTCTTATTAACAACGATCTTCATTTCCGCTGACCTGATCACATCTCTGTCCCAAATTACAGTGGTCCTGGAATAACAACCTCAATGGCCTATCCCATGCGAACAGAAAATTTTAAAAAATGTTCCACTTCCTTCCTCCAGTTCGCATAATTATTTCATAGTGTCTCTTTCTTTAGCCGTATATTTAAAAAAATATCCAAGCAATTTCCAGGAACGGAGCTGCAAAGCTGTCAAGCCATCATTCCCTTGAAAGGCTTGCTAGGATACCAGACGGCTGGAAGCCAGAGGTCTAAGTGAGCATTCCAGCAGATTGGGAAATGAATTATTTAGGTATGCCAGAGAATTGCAATCGTTTGAAGAAAAGATTCGTTTCTGTGGGCTTTCCAGCCAGAAATAAATTGCTTCAGCTGCCAAACATAAATGGTGACCGACTGAAATGATTACAGGTAGAGAGATGACTTTGGAGTGGGAGAAAATCTCCATGCAGAAGTCTGATGAGGAAAAGAGATTCTCCTCATTACTTTTCAGAATCCAGATGAACTTCAAAGTCTCACAACTGAACTTAACCTACATATTTATTTTATTCATTTATTAGATTTTTATCTCGCCTTTATTACTTTATAATTAACCGAAGGCAGTGAATGTACATAATAATCTTTCTTCCTCCTCTTTTCCCCACAACCACCACCCTATGAAGTGGGTTGGGCCATGAAAGAGAATAACTGGCCAAAAGTCACCCAGCTGACTTTCATGCCTAAAAGAGGATTTGAACTTGCAGTTGCCTGGATTCCAGGCCAGACACTTTAACCACTACATCAAGCTGACTCTTTTGCATTATGCCCTGTTGTAATTTGCTTAGCCCTGATTTCAGAATTGACCGGATTCAAACAACACACTGAGACAGTCCAAACAAACCATGTTATAAGAGCTCAATGAATGGATTCTGTCTCTGGAAATGTAAAAGTCCTGCTATCAGATCACAACCAGAAACTTTCTATTCTATCTCTAAGAGAGGTGGCTAAATTGTCTTTGGGAAGCCCACAGGATGATTTCCCCAGGAAATGAAAACTGGGGGCAAGTTGCCCTTGAAGTGGGATTCTGAGCTGAATCAGACATAGAACCAGTGGATACCTTCCATGACTTGTTCAGACTGCATTGTAAACAAGGGCGCATTAATTGAATTGGGCCTCCATTCAAAGGCTATTGCCGGCTAGGGAATTCTGGGATTTGAAGTCCATAAAGCTGCCAAGGTCGAGAAATACTGGGGTAGGAAGTACCTAGCTGCTGACATATATATGTTCCTTATTAATCTTGAATATCCCCTTTGGCAAAGGAACACATGTCCTCTTGTTCTGTAAAGTGTAAAAGGATGAAGCAGCTCTTAATGTGGAAAGATGTGATTCTGTTTAAATGGCACACGTGACTGTTTCTCTCATTGTGCATATATTAATAACCTAGCCAGAGAGCCAAAAAAATCAGAGGGATCAAAGGAGTTTTAATTGATAAATATCTAAGATTTTGTTTGCATAACAAGCTTCTTAATCTTCCCTTGGAGGCTTCACCTGGTCTTAATTTACTTCTTGGTTACCAAGACGCTTGTTTGTTGATGAAACTGGGACCAGAATTTGGCCTAGAAGTCTCCAAAGATCTGAATGATTCCTTGAATGGGCAATTTGGGGGTGGAAAATGAGGTGCCAAGAGAGACACCTGCAATGAAAAAATGTTTGGTTTGTTTTTTTTTTAGAAAACATCAGCAGTAAATTTGCCTAAAGGCTTCTCCCACTGGCCTCTCCTTCGGGTAATTTTCTCTTTGAAAAAATTTGCCTGCCAAAAAGTGTCTACTTTCACAAAGAGAGAGAAAAAACTCTTGGGAATGGCGTATTGAGGTCATGGTGATGGGAAAGGCAGGAAGGGGAATATAAAAATGTAAAATATTATTAGTGTACAGCTAGAAACTGGGAGGGAGGTTAAAAGTGGTAATTTAAATGTAGAATATTAAGACCATCTTCAAATCTCCTATCAACTAACCCCAGGGTCGACAATAATTAAATGGCACCTGTCCTTCAAAAATTTTAAAAAGTTATATTTTTAGAAATATAGCTTTTCCTAATGGTCACGGAATCTCATAAAATGGTCAAAGACTCCAAGATTTCAGTAGCAGTTTTATAATTGTCACCTAATAAAGAGTACAAGGCTCATAATTCTGATCGACAAGTTGGAATCTGGGACTTTTGTGGTCTAAGAGAACCTGTTTATTTGGAAAAGTCCAAAACTAGGATTTGGTGTCTAATGACCAAGTATGGAGTGCTAACTGGGGAAATACTTCCATTCTTGTTCTGCACAATAAATTGGGGGCTACAGCTGAAGTTAGGAAGCATCTGAAGAGAATTTTTGTGAGGTAGAAAAAGCTTGTTCATGTCATTTTTAGGAAACAATTTTAGTGAGAAGTCATTGGCCCGGCCTGCAGTCTGATTTCTCCAAAGATCAGGAAAGGAAGATACACACACACACACACACAATTCTAGGTTCCTTCACTAGCTTCTTGGTTACCATGGCTGCCATTGGACATTCTATCCAATGAATGCTTCTAGCCAGCAGGTGTGGCAAAGCTGAGACTGAATTGGTTCTTTGGTTTCCTGGATTCTTCTTCAAAAGAGATCTGGTTTTCCTATCACTTTTTTGAGCTGCTTTTGAATTTATTTTATTGAAGCGGAGAGGTCAAGGGCCCTGTGGTTTATAGGCACTGGACCTTCAGGCGATTGTACTCTTGGGGGCTTGGCAGAACCACTTTGTATGATGGTGGCGCAGTGGTTAGAATGCGGTACTGCAAGCAACTTCTGCTGACTGCCGGCTGCAGTTCGGCAGTTCAGTTGGCACCGGCTCAAGGTTGACTCAGCCTTCCGTCCTTCTGAGGTTGGTAAAATGAGGACCCAGCTTGTTGGGGGCAAGATGCTGACTCTGTAAAACCGCTTAGAGAGGGCTGTAAGGCACTGTGAAGTGGTATATAAGTCTAAGTGTTATTGCTATCAATCATTTCAGTCCTTTGCATTCTTATGTGATACTGCAATGCCTAAAGGTCTTGCCTTATAAGTTTCCCAGGGTTTTGCTTGATCCTCAAAAGAAGATAATTTCAGAGGGCCCCCAATACTCAAGACATCCAGAAACCTACCACTTCTCCAGGATCTTTGATGCTAATGAATCCACCCTCCACTTTTTCTTCTCCATATAAAGTACCATATTTATCAGTGTATAATGCGCACTGGCGTATAACATGCACCTTAATTTTAAGAGAGAAGTTTCAGGAAAAAAAACTACCGTATTTATCGGTGTATAACACGCACATGCGATTTCCACATTCTTTTCAAGAAAAAAGTGTGCGTTATACACCAATAAATATGGTATGTGTTCTACGTGAGTGGCACGGTGGCCTAGAGGTGAAGACACTTGCTTCCCACTCAGAAGCTTGAGAGTTCAATCCTAGGCAGCCACAGATGCTTCTCTATCAGGGTGCAAAGAGAAAATACCTGCTGCAAACTCTGCATGGGCATCAGGAAGGGCATCCAGCCAGTAAATGCTCCACTCCATTCAGTCACCATGATTCCATCCCCCCCCCCCCAGATAAATGGATTAAAGGGTCACACGAAAAAAGTACAAGTTCTGTAGGTCTGTAGAATGTATTTACTTTGCCATTGTCCTTCATATCTATAGTATTCCCCCTTTGTGCTGATTCTTCAGCTTCCATTTTAAGATTGCAAATAAGAAAGTTATAACTTGGGGACTTAAGGCTTGTCAAAAATATCTAAAGGAGTTCGGATCTTCAACTTGGAAAAGGACAAAAAGCAACTCCTGGCTCCTTCAAATATTTGAAACAAAGTCATCAACAGATGATGGAGCAAATTTCTATTATTTTCCACTTGTTTCAGCAGGTTGTGCCCAAACTAAGGAGGAGAATTTTAAATAAACAGAAACAACACACTGATAGCTTGAGCTTGAGGTGATAGGCTTTTTCTGGTTAGAAAGAGGATCCTCCTTCCTTCCTTCCTTCCTTCCTTCCATCCTTAATACC
>JAEANM010024664.1:0-11106 GCA_017656035.1 Myanophis thanlyinensis | reverse complement strand
TGCTTGGTGTTGAGCTGCTGAAGGGGAGATGAACCTTGTGGTCTAGAGGTTAAGACATCTGCCTACGATGCAGGCGAAACTATATAGGAGGGGTAAATGTATCAGATAAATACCATAACCCCCTTAAAATTAATATATAATTAACTAAAACTATCACAATATGAAATACTTTTAACAATTTCAGTAGCCATTAAAGCTAGTTTGAGGCACAAGAAAATCTGAGCGATTATGACCATAATCTCTCATTGTTTCTTTCAAACACCAACTTTTCTACATTCCTATTTTTTTTGCTCAAGGATTTCTGGTTTCAGTTTTGCTTCTCCTTCCATGTTTTGATTTGCTATTGAAAACTTCATAAAATGACACAGCATGGCACTGAAATTTTGAGCAAACAAATATCATTGTTGGATATTTTTCTCTGAACATCAAATGACTACTATTCTAGGTGTCACAGCATGATTCTGTTGTTCCCCAGAATTGTTTCTCTCCAGGTACCCACTCATAGAACACCCTGTTGAAGTGCTGACCAAAGGTGTAAACTGTCTCCTTGAAGCAATTTATGTTCTCATTCAAAAGGTGATTTGACCATAAGCACTTTAAGGGCTTATTTCGGGAATCATGTGTACCATCTATTTTTGTTTCACTATTATCTTTAAAATCAAGAGGGAACAACCCTGCTGCCATATCTTTGTCTTATTTCCAACTCTTGAGAAATACCTCTTCCCAATGATAGTCCCAAATAAAAATGTTAATTTCGTTCAAGTTTTTCTGATTCAGAGGCTGTAGTGACTGTTAGAAACCTCATATATGTAATTGCAACTTATCAAAATCACAAATGTACAAGTCTCTTTTTGTACCTGCATTCTCTCAGTACTCCATATGATAATATCATCCCAAAAATTCCCATTTGATTGCTTTAGTATTGCCACCTAAAGCAGCTACAGGCTGGCTACTGAAGGAGGAAGACACAGAGGAAGAGGCCAAAATGGTTAAAATTAATAAAGATTTATTAATTAAATCTAGATATTTACAGCATTAGAGAGAGCTTCACACATTCAGACATGTTCAGCACAGATAGTGGCAAGGAAAATATACCATGTACATGCTCACACAAAAGTTGTCTTTGTTAGAAAGATTTCTGGCAGGCACAAATATGTCAGACACACACTTGAAGAGTTCAGTTGGCTGTTTTATTGCACAAGCTTATACATAGGAATCTTCTCAGACTGAAGGTTTGAGACTATACCTGAAATAGGATGAAATCTGACAAAGCCTCTCCCCCATTTTGAATGGTTTGAACTAGTGAGTAAGACTAGTTAAGATTCAAACCATTCAAAAGTGGGGAGGGGCTTTGTCAGATTTCATCCTATTGTGCCCACATAGAGATTCTGGACTAAGTCCCCATTTGATTGCTTCCTTTGCTTCCTAAAATTTTAGAAGCCTTCAACTTCTCCCCCAACACACACACACACACACTCCACCTGAACTTACTTTATCAAAAACTAGCAAAGATCACCTACATTGCAAAGTCAGTAGCTATTAGTATTGAGCAGCTAATTAATGCAAAAAAGAGAAATAATTACTATATCTTATAGGAGCCAGAACAGGGTGGTTATTTCATAGCTTGCCCAAACAAAGAAGTAGCTTATGGTTTGGGAAAGAAACAGAACAGAAACAGTTTTATCTATGTAGCCTTTCTTCCTAGTATTAATTTAGAAATGTGTGTCAATCACAGGACAGTCAGAAAGACCTATATACAATGTCAAGAACTCAATCGACAGGGTTTCCTCTTATAGAACTTGTAAAGAAGATAGCAAGGAATGATCTCATAGGGGTATAAGCCGTGTCTGGTGGTACACCAGGAAATCATGAGAGCAAAAGAGTTTCCTATTGAATTGTTATGCTTCTTGTGATGAGATACCAAGAATGATCCTTTTGAATTACACCCAACATAGCACAACTGACTGTCCAATATCTTGGCTGTCAAATACAATGACACTTTTCATCATTCTTTCACCAACTGTATGAGTATATGTACAGTTATATAATCCAGTGCATACAAACATGGATTTGAGGGATCTCAATTCTTCAGAAGTCAGATGTCAAATGTATGGTATACCTGTGTGCAGAAGAGAATGGGAAGAAGGAATCAAGAATTAATATTTAAGATAGAATGGTATCTGAGCCTTTTTAATCAAGGGTTTGCTCCATCAATGGGGACCAGGGTTGTGGGAGAGGAAGAGGAAATTATTGGATGTTAAAACTTGTTGGTAGAAGATTAGGCAGTGCAAAGTAAAATAAAAGATTGTCCAAAGGGAGATGGGAGCTCTAACCCTAAGCCTCATAATATTTCCAGTTTCTAAAACAAATATATTACATATAGGATGAATTTTTTATGTATTATGCTGTTCAGTTCCATTTTATTATTTTAATCAATAAATTTCTGTTAGTTATAGTTTTTCAGCTACCATGATATTCACAAATAGAAGCGTATGTATGTATGTATGTATGTATGTATGGTAATATGATACATTATTCATCTTAATTTTGATTTTAAGTTCTTGACATTCCATTTCAGACTGAATACAGGTAGTCCTCGATTTACAAAAGTTCATCTAGTGAACTTTGAAGTTACAACGACAAAAATGTTATTTATGACCATTTTTCAGTTAAATCTTTATCTTTGACAAATATTTTGACTTCAACTTTTTGATATTATTATTTGGTTGACTTTCTTTTTTTGAAGCAACTTATTTATCATTTCATATTCCTTGTTATTAAACAATACTAGAAAGACAACCTAAATTTTCTTCTAAAAATAACTACTTTCATTATCCAAAATATGCTTTCTCCTATACAGGTGGTCCTCAACTTTCAACAGTTAATTTAGTTCACAGCAGTGAAAAAAGGAACTTATGACCTTTTTTCATACTTACGACCTTTGTAGCATTCCCATAGTCATGTGATCAAAGCTCAGATGCTTGGCAACTGACTCACACTTACACTTTTAATTAACAGCAGCTGTCTCCTGGGGCCATGTGATCACCTTTTGCAATCTTTTAACAAGCAAAATCAATGGAGAAGCCAGATTCACTTAAAAAAACATATTGCTAACTTATCAATGATGGTGGTTTGTTTAATAACCGGGATAAGAAAGGTTGTAAAATGGGACAAAGCTCATTTAACAAATATCTCACTTAACACCCAAAATTTGGGCTCAATTGTGGTCATAGGTCAAAGATACGTGTACAGAACTGGGATGGCACAGTGGTTAGAAAGCAATAG
This sequence comes from Myanophis thanlyinensis, assembly GCA_017656035.1. NCBI lineage: Eukaryota > Metazoa > Chordata > Lepidosauria > Squamata > Homalopsidae > Myanophis > Myanophis thanlyinensis. Next base: position 7,821 of record JAEANM010024664.1, on the reverse strand, counting down.
TGCAGGCTACTTCTGCTGACTACTGGCTGCCAGCAGTTCAGCAGTTTGATTGTCACTGGCTGAAGGGTAACACATCCCTCCATCCTTCCGAGATTGGTAAAATGAGGACTCAGATTGTTGGAGGCAATATGCTGACTCTGTAAACCACTTAGAGAGGGCTGTAAAGCACTATGAAGTGGTATATAAGTCTAAGTGCTATTGCTAAGTGCTACTACAATTTTACTGCTTCCTGACCTATTGTATATTTGTAATATCAAAGCATACATACAGAAAGTTACATGTTGATTAGTTTAACATGTCTACCAATATGAATATACATATAACTGGAATCAGGTATTACCTCAGTCATAGAAGAGGTTGACTAAATGGAAAATGGAAAATTTCTTAACAAACATCTTTTGTAACTGATACATTTTTAGTTTGGAAAATGCCAAGTTACATCAGTGTTTTCACCTTCGTTATCTACTTCTTGAACTTGCAAATTACTGTTTCCTACCATAGTATAGTATAAAGAAAAACAGTGGGACAGTAGTGTACTAATTAGGCATGGCAGCAAATATTGTAAAAAAAGTAAGATTCTGCTAAGATCTGTTTTCTTTTGAATTTCTTTGATAATTATTCTGGTTTCCACCAATTTGGAAGAATGAGTTCACTTAATGACTGCCATGAAAAAAAGTAAAAAAAACAAAAACCTGGGTCCAGTCACATGGGTACCTCAATTTTCTACACAATGCTTTACAATGATCTTTCTGGTCCCAGTTGTAGTGTTAAGTCAAGGGCTATCGGTAGCTCATTTACTCATCCAATTGGTGGTCAATTAAAATATTACTAAGCCTCATAACAGCAATGATCTCCTATGTAATGGTTTTAGATTTATATATATAAATCTTTTGGAAAAATAAATGTTAGAGTGAAAGGAAAAGTTCAAACATGATATTACATTGATCACTAACAGTATCTGAACAGCAAAAATAATGTTTTAATTTCGAGTAATATTTTCTATTGGATAGATTCAAATTATATGAACATATAATTACTGACAGGCTAAACTGGGCCCCTGTAACCATAAAAACATTGCAAATGTTTTATCTTCTCTTCTCTCTTCTTCACTCCTCTTTTTTCTCCTCTATGCAGGCAATGCAAAGCTGCTTTTAGAATTGCTATATCTAAGAATGGGGTTGTGAAGTGTCAGACAGAACTTAGTGACTGAACAAGAAAAATATCTAAGGGTGTAAAGATGTACTGGATATAGAAATACTGCTTATTTGGACAATGAGCAACAAAATCAAATCAAATCAAATCAAATCAAATTTATTCATCACATACATATACATACATAGTACGAAATGCAGTGAAATGTGTTTTCGATCGATCGCGAGGTAGTAGGCAAAGGGGGTAGTATAGAAAGGGAGGGAGATTATGGAGTGGTAATGGATATTGTATCGGTGTCCCTTGAAACAGCTTGAAGGGCAGATGTATTAGCACCTCCAATCCAATAGTAGCAGAGACTTCCAAACCTCCTTTGTTATATATTTATGAGGCAAGTTCACTGCCTGTATTTCTGTAATTAATAACTAAGTCTCAATCTGAACAGATGAGAATCCAGGCCTGTTGCACTTTTATAGAAGTATGAAGTCTTTCTCCACATCTTTCTTTTTTCTATCCTGAAGTACTAACAAATGAGTAGGACCATTCCCCAGGCTATGTAAAAAGATTAAACCATTTCAATTTCCAGTCCAGTATATATATATTAAAGAAACTTGCAAAGAGTCAGAAATGTCAATTACAGTTTTAAAAGAATCAGACTTTACAAAAACTTATGAGGCTTAGCTTCTTACATTTTAGTTTTTATCTTAATATTTTATTATACTCAAGAATAATTCCCTCAGACTTTGACCTTCACTTTCTCCAAGCTCTGGAAGACAAAGCAGATTCACATTCCATTGAAAGCAACTTCAGGGAGGCGAGGTGTTTCAATTCAATGGCTTGGATGAGCAGACTGCTATCTTCTAGCTGCTTGCTATACTGGATACTTAGCATGAGGGTGAGATAGGATAATCATCTTCAGATGCAGATTTGGTCTTAAGAGAATGACAGAGTAACAGAGTTGGAAGGGATATTGGAGGTCTTCTAGTCCAATATCTTGTTCAAGCAGGAAATTCTACAACATTCCAGACAAATGGTTGTCCAACCTCTTCTTAATAACCTATAGTGTTCGAACTTCCCCAACTTCTGGAGGCAAGTGATTACACTGATTAATTGTTCTGTCATAAAATTTCTCCTTAGTTCTAGATTGGTTCTGTACTAGATTAGTTTCCACCCATTGTTCTTGTTCTGCCTTCTGCCAGTACTTTGGATAATAGGTTGACCTCTATTTTTTGTGGCAGCCCCTTAGATATTGGAACACTACTATTACGTCATCCACAATCTTTCTTTTAATTAAATTGGACATACCTAATTCCTGCAACCATTCTTCGTATGTTTAGCCTCATCATCTTTGTTGCTCTTCTCTGCACTCTTTCTAGACCAGGGGTCTTCAAACTTGGCAATTTTGTGACTTGTGGACTTCAACTCCCAGAATCCCTCAGCCAGCTTTTGCCAAGTTTGAAGACCCCTGTTCTAGACTCTCAACATCTTTTTTATATTGTGGTGACAAAAACTGAATGCAGAATTCCAAGTGTGGGCTTACAAAGTGACATTAAATTGCAACTAATACTTCACATGATTTTGATTCTATCTCTCTGTTAATGCAGCCTAGGACTATGTATTTCTTTCTTTTGTCCAGAAAAACAGTATAGCAAGTGGAGTGAAATTTCAATCCATCACAATATAAACCAATCCATGAGAAAATATTCATCCAATTCATAAAGGCACCAATTAAATTTTATTTTATCCTTCATATTCTGTAACTGAAAAAAAAATTACAGCATGATAAATCTTTGAAGAATGATTAGACTTGACAGTTAACTATTAACACCAAGCAGTCAGCTCATTTTGCACTTGCTTTGATTTAGCTTGATTGTGAGAGCCTTACTTGTCTGATCTGATGTGCTAATATGTGCTGATTAATCAAGTTGGTGTTTCTCTTAGTGACCACATAGATTTTCTTCATAATGATCTGTCCCTAACTGAATCTTTCAGGATATCTACAGGTAAACTCTGGCATTGCATCTGAATCCATCTAAGTCACTGTCAGTCATCCTCTTATCTTTCCTTTTATTGCCCCTAGCACTAGAACCTTCTCTAAAGAAGTTTTTGCATAATGTGTCCAAAATAGGGTAATATGAACTTGCCTCTGTTGAGTGTCTGGATTTATTTGTTTGATAATCCCTTAGCTTTTAAAAGGTCACATATGAGGTTCTGTAGGGAAGTAATCATAACATCCATATCTACGCATGTTATTTACATACTAAGTTCTAGTGAATTGTTCTAACCTTTTGGTACTTTTCTTCTTCCAAGACCTTACTGCATTCATTTTATATTCATTGTTATATTCGCATTACATGCATATTAGACTTGGGGTAACATTGTCATAAAACTTGAATCTATAGAATGAGGCTGAAGAGATTTTTAAGCTTTCACAACATCGAACATGTTTTTCTAACTTATCCACTCCCTTAGTCAAAATATTGAACACTGAAAGTCCTTTAAAGGCCTAAAGGGCTTAGATTAAGAATCCTTATGACTTAGCTTCATGTTCCATACCAGTCTTCATGTTCCCAAGAGAGAGGTACACTGGCTATCCTTGCTAACCACAACAAAATGGGCAGGCCTACATGTAGCTAGGTAGATTGTTGTTTTCATTTTTCTGTTCTGTGGGAAGAAGGATTGATTTAAAAAAAAAAAAAGAAATGCATTGAGCCTATTTTAAAACTTACAGTACAGTATTTCAGTTATTTCACAGTTTGAAATGGTGAGTAATTGTACAATTGAACAGTTCAATAAATGGGTCAGGGTGGGCTCTTGATTGTAAAAGGGCATTAAGACCTAGTGGAGAAGACCCTTTTTTCATATTGCATCTGATTCAGAGATAGTCTTCTCGATGCTTTCACCTAAACTGTGGAATTCTCTATTCTGTCTGAAAATACAATGACACAATATTTGCATGATGTAGATGGCAGATGGAATGTCCTTGAGGGACAAAAGGAAAAACCTCTACCAAGGCTACAGTCATACAAAAGGCATCTGAGTCTGAGGCAAAATGTAATCAAAGTAAATGTAACAGACAAGTCCCTTTTTACTTTACATGAATATAAAGTGGGAGGACGGGGGACACACACATATTCAGACTTACAAGGTTCTGTCACTGAAGCTTTAAAATAAAAGTAGTATTGACCTACATGGCATTGATTTCCTAGTTTGATCTACCTTGAAGTGCTGACAAATGATGTCATTAATGCATCAATTATCTCCAACGGTTAGTCAAGCATAAGAGAAGAATGTACCTGTTTCTGTTATAAACAATTATAATAACCCAGACCTAGCATTTTATGATCCCCCAGACCATATCAACCCTTTGGTTCTCTGTCTGGCCCAAATAGATTGCTTTTATTTTGAAGGCAACTGCTAACTCTCTCTCTCTCTCTCTCTCTGTGGTGTGGCGTGTGGCGTGTGGTGTGGCGTGTGGTGTGGTGTGGTGTGATGGGTGGGTGGGTGTGGGTGTGGGTGTCCCTGCATGCCCATTTATCTTCACAGCCTCCACAACAGTCCCAGTCTGGCCTCCACAACACTCCCAGTTTCCCATGTGGTTCCTTGGGAAAATTAATTGCCCACCCCTGGCTTAAAACCTCAGTTTGAATACATAATCATTAAATGGAAATAAAAATGTAAAATTAAGAAGCCAAAAAGGAAGAAAAATATCAGTAAAGAAAACACTGTACTATACCCAAGCATCATCATTACTAAGTCCAAAATATGATTTCACCCAGTTTATGCAAGACAATCATGGCTGCAGTTCCCAATGTAATTATTCCTACTGTGATGTGCTGTCCAACATGAGAAATTGGAATGAATGAAGCTACTAAAATAAATGCTTAAAGAGAAGATGGTTAACTTTTTCTATTTGTGCCATTTCTACAATGTAAATTGACACATACACACATTTGTTTGGGGCAGTGCTTAGAATGCTCAACTAGAAACTGGAGATGGTGAATTCTAACCTTTACTTGACTGACTTTGAGCCAGCCACAACCACGGGATGCCTGTAGAGAAAACAGGAGGTGGGAGTATTATATATAGTGTCTTGAGCTATATAAAATAAAGGTGGGATATAAAGATTAAAACCTTGCCAGTTAATTTTTTTGTACAAGCAAAATGCCTAATCCTTCATATGTTTTCAATGGAAATTCAATCACAAATTTCCTATATAGTGTTCTTAGCTTAAATAACACTTTTTATTGTTTTTGTGTTTTCCTAATTATAGTAATACTTGGCCACATGGCAATAGTACAGAACTATTAAGCTTCCTTTTATATGCTACAGGAGCAGCTAGAACCTTTCAGAAGTATATTTCATGTTTCTATGTATTTAATGAATTGAAAAGTACTGGAGGACATCTACATCTGTGGTCTGTGTTCATGTGATAAACTTCATTTCACCGTTCAGCTCCAGCTTATATTTCATGTGTTACTTTTTATATAGCCAAAAGAAGACACCAATGGATGCAAATAACAAAGCCATTTTATAAAGCTAATCAAGCCAACTTCTGTTCAAGCATGTGCAACTACCCATCAAATAATCCTATTAAGCGACAGGCTGCTTTTTAATTTTTGTTTTGTTTTGCTTAATTCACAGAGCACTTAATGTGGCCAATGTAAACAATGAAAATGAGGCCAACTAGGACCCAGCTGAGTTGTACAAAAACAATATAATCAGATGTTGTCCAGCCTTCATTCAAAAATCCCATTTGAGGCAGTGGGAGGCTCTGGTTCAGAGCTATAATCAGGATGACTGTGACATGAACTGTTCTCTGTAGTAAGAAGAAATATCTGATAAAGATAAAATGTCAATTTAATCGCCAGGTGGCTGTTGGGAGCCCTGCTAAGCTGCTTTGATGCTATGCATTGAAACAGTAGAAAGTACAGTAAGTGATGGGAGACAACAGATCTTTCTACATAGCAGAACAATTACATTGTAATCATACATAACTTGTCATGCAGATACATAACAGTTGTTCTTGGCAAGGAAAAGGGTAATTCAGGGACTAGAAGGGGAATTAGAGAGAAAGTTTTCCAGTTTAAAATAAAGCAAAAGACCAGTCCATTAAAACATAATTATTAGGGCTGAACCAATACCTTTGATAGTACCCTCAACTTCCATCATTCTGCCATATATACAGTCATTCCCCTAGTCAGGCTGGCTGTACAATAGGTAAAATTAGGATTTTTATAAAAGACAGCAAGTTTTAATTTAACATGTGATCAAAGTCAGAGGGAATATAAGGTGTATTGGTCTTAGTGTTAACTAGCAGTGTTACTATTACTGTCCATTAGTAGCTAGGGATACTGAAGGATTTTGCACCTAAATTTTGGAGATTTCTAAATGTTGTGAAGCAGTTAGTTCTAAATATTGTATTTATAAATATGTATTTTAAAATGTATTTAGGTAGCATATTTATGACTTCAAGAATAATTACATGGAAACTACAAGCTATCCCATTTATCACCCCGTGAATTTAAATACCACCTTCATTTTTCCTAAGACTCCCAGGATTTATTTTTAAGGGAAGACTTCTAATAAGGTATATCATAATAAGCCAGAAGATGAGATTAATTCTACTCTATTCTTGTGTCTAAATACCTACACATTTGGAAACAGCTATTTTTGAGATGGTCTAACTTTATTTTATTACTTCGCTTACACTGCAGTGGGAGTGTTCTCCAAAGAAATTAAATAGATGAGCAGTTCCTTCTAATCCCAGAATGTTTTGAAGTAGCCTCCAGGTTGCCCTTTCAGAAATTTAAACTTTGAATAACAAAACAAATTAAGTATGGGTTTTGTGAAAAAGTACATTCAAAAGTACAATATGTACTTTATATCAGGGCTCTGGTGTGCTTCAGATTCCAAGTCAAAAAGTCCTTCAGAACATTCAAGCAAGAAAATATATTACCTGTCTGCAACTTCAAAAACTGTTCTATCCCCTATTGACCCAGACCCGATAAATGACGAAGCCGAGGCGAGGTAAGGTTATCTGCCTTTATTCCGGCACGGATAGACCATGAGAGTCTAATCCGGCCACTGGAGTAAGGTAGATCAGGTAGAGATTGAAGATCCCGAGAGCAAGAGAGAGAAAGCGGCAAGCTGCGGGTTTTTATAATTGCCGCGGCTTCAGAATCCGGGGCTTCCCATTGGCTGACGCGACAGCCAATGAGATTCGCCCCGCCGGCTGGAACGCGGTGAACGAGTGCGCATGCGTGATACGCTACACCCTCCCCTCCTGAACGGATGGTTCGGAAATGTCCTAGCGCGCATGTGTAATCATTGAGGTAAGTTGGGCGGCGCCGTTCTCTTGTCGAACGGCACAGGCTCACTTCATTTGGACTGCTGCCACTGGCTGGAGTGGATGTGCCGGGGACCTCTTCGGTTCTTGGCTCTGGCCGCGGCGGTGAAGATGGTTGCGGCCTTGCTGCCTGCGGCTGTTGGGCCTCGGCGGCTGGTCTGTCTACAGGAGGGGCCAACGGTAAGTGGTGCGCTGGTTCCTCTGTTGTTTCGGTGTGTTGGTCGGCTTCAGGTTCTCTCTTGTCCAGGCTGTTTCTTTCCGTTGGGTACCCGCGAAGTTGGTCTATGTGTCTTCGCCAGGTGCGTCCGTCTTTTAGTTTAATT
>JAEANM010024663.1:0-11107 GCA_017656035.1 Myanophis thanlyinensis | reverse complement strand
TATTTTTATATATTGTAACTGCAATGAGGGTTTTTTGGTCAACTTTGGGAAAATCAGGAAGTCCATGCAATTCAAATTAATATAAAGATTTATTGAAAACTTATGCTCTCTACAAGAATCTACACTAATGTACTGCCTATTCGCTTATGATCAATTTCTGCCATCTTGGATTTACTTCAACATAGCACATCATTCATATACTTTTACAAATAATATAAACTAAAAAGAAGTAATATCATTTCATGCATAAATTTGCATACAATTTTAAATGAACCATCCAGCTATAATATTAAGTATACACTTCATAAAAAGTTAGTGAAATTTTTAATTAACAGTCTGTGTATCTTATTTGTTTTATTATTTAAGGATATGAATGAACCTGCAAGTTTTGTCAATGGTGCAGTTACTGGTTGTAGGAGCGCTGAACTAAATAATCCAATATATATGCCAGGTAATTATCATTATAATACTGTAGTCTAATCTTTTGGACTTGATAAATATGAAGTCAAAATATTAAAGCACCCTGAATTTAAATTAAGCCAAACTTTCTAAAAAGAAATTTTTTAGATTTGATCAGACACATGATGCTGGTAAAAATATTTTGGAAATAGTGCTATTATTCTAGCTGTTCCATATGCTTTGGCTGAGTTCTCTCACAAATTTATTATGCGCATTGTGTATACAATAATTCACTGATGTGAAATCACTGTAGGCCAAGCCATATAAAATATTTTACTTAAAAGAGTAGAAATTTACCTTTTTAAAAAATTTCAGACATATGTTTATCTGGTTCTGTTAACTTCCTTGAATTTTTTATTATTTTTATCAGACATTCTGGGAAAACACGTGGGACTAAATCAGAAAACCATGTGTATGGAAAGTGAACAAATTCTGCCTGATGGAAGCCCTGTTCGACATTATGATGTCCACAATTTATATGGATGGTCACAAACTAAGCCTACCTATGAGTAAGTTATCTTTCTCTGAGTAGTAGCAACACTTTAATAATTATTGAGTAGTACTTATAGTAGTTATTCCATTTAATAAGCAGAATCCTAAATTTACTAGAGTTAATTTGCATGTGAAATTAAAATCTTATATATATGTATAGTATATTAGTTTAATTCTTTTTTTATTGTTTCGGTAAAGAGATATCATTTAAATGTGTAGTTCCTTAAATTGCTCTGTGAATATTAAAATGCTTTAATGTTATAGCTAGAATTATAGAATGAACTGTATGATAGATACCTGCAATTGAAGATTTGTTGAAAAATGAGATTTAATTCATCTGTTCTTAGATCCATCTCTATAACAGAAATTACTGACTATAATTGTATCCAAGAACATAATATTAAGGGCAAGAGGTCATGAATGTTTAATTTTTATATTTCTATCCTGCTCTTACTTCAAGGAATTCCTCAATTTATCAAAGTTCAGCAGCAGTAGCGTTTCCATAGACCAGATATCAAACAAGTGATCTTATATTTGCCATTCCTTAATATTATGCTGTATAGCATTTTATAATATAGTCTGGTATATGAAAACTCCAGGGAACAACTACTATTTATACATACTATTTATAAGGAGGAAATTGTCTTTAGTTTCCAGTAATGTGCAAAAGTTAGCCTAAGCTATAATTTACATACAAAGTTGGCCTAAGATACTTTGCTGTCTGAGATAATGGGCTGCTGCCATTTCATGGATTGAATATTTCTTTAGTACTGATGACAGAATTCTCTCTTTTATTTGAAAGTAACAGACCAATTAGGTGGAACAAGCCATAATTCCAACTCTACAATCAAAGCATATTGTAGTCACTTTTTCAAAATAATATATTCTATGTGGTTTATTAGACAGGTTCTAGATATGCACATGGGGCATTTGGTTATACTGAAATCTGTGGTCAGCTATGAAACTTGTAATGTTCATTCACTGTTCCCTTGTAATAACATTACTAAGAAAGAGAATGTCCCTTCTTCCCAATTTAGACATTCCAGAGTAAAAAAAAAGTTAATTTATTTGGTACCATGGGTACTATACAACTTCCACCTTCAATAGAAACTGGGTGCCATGGGCTCATTTACCTTTTCAGTTTGACTGGCCTTTTATGCTTTGCTGTGCTCTTACTAAATCTGCAAGTATGTGGGGACAGAATATTAAGAGACCCAGCTAGTCACCTAGTTGTGAGTGATTATTGGTGCATATTTCCCCTGTAAAATGTTATGAAGTAGCTGACCTGTTTCTAAAATAAAATGACCGAGCTAATATTTTGAATACAGCTCAATATGGATGTTTGTGCCCATGTCACCAAATTGTCTGGGTGCTTTCAGATACAGTTTATTGAGTTTATGAGATGGATTCATTTTGAAACGTAATCTGCAAAGGCCAACTTGAGACACTCCTGTGTGATGAACCAGCCATGAGCTGTAATAAAAAGGGCTCTGCCATTCACTGAATGACATGAAACAATTTTCAACTTCTCCATGTGCCATTAAGAGTGCAGCACAAGGAATTGGAGAAGAAAATAACCTCTTGTTCCAAGCTTAGTGTGTGATGGACTGCTTTAATTAAAAAGCTGGTGTTGTTTGGCTAGGATTCCATGTAGGATATGCAGAATGATTGTTTTAAATTAAGTGCTCTGTATACTTGTTTCGTAAATTAATAATCTTAGCAATTCACTTTTTAAAAAAGGCAAATGTTAAAAGAGGAGCAAGAGGGTAGATATAAAGGAAAACAATGGCTTTGACAATATATTTTGTCTGTTTCCAGACATCCTTATGACACCCTAATTTCCTGATTGAGATAGGTTGTGTTTTTAAACAATGCCAGATCTAAGGATAACATATCTAAGTTGTTTACCATGCAATTCAGTGAACAGAGAGCAGCCTCACCTTCAAATTAGTCATAATGACCTTTGGATAAGTTTCCTATGGCCATGAAAAAAAAAAAAGCGGAAAAAAGAAAAAAAAACAGTGTTTACCTGAGTGATTATTGTATCTGGTGGCTCTCTAACATTTCACTGACGATCAGAATTTTTACAAAACTGCTGATGAGAAAGGAATGAATTTCAAATTTGCCAATGCCAGCTAGATATTACTTGAACGTCATCATAGCGAACAATAATTCATGTAATGATACCTTAGATGAAGCTGAAAGAAGGATTAAATTTTGGGGTTTGTGTGTCCATATGCATAGGCCTGTGCATTTGCAGTTCCTCCAAAATAATAGTAATAATGTAGAGAATAAGTGACAAGTTCATCTGACTCTTATTTATTTGTGAAATCTTCCCTGATTTATCTTGTCCTTCACTCCAGGATAAACCCCATTTTGAAGCTGCAAAAATAATATACAAAGGTTAAATTGTCAAACTTTCAAACAGAGCGACAGTGAGGGAGAGTGGAGAGCTAAAATCACTGAAAGGCCAAGTGAGCACCAACACAAAACACAACAGCCTATCAGAAGGAAGGGAGGAAATTAGTCTGATCTCTTTAGATAAAGGTTAAGTAGAGAGCACAGGAAGGCTGGTTCCTGTGTTGTCACCACTTAGCTTCTTTTGCTAGAGAGGCTTATAGGAAGGCTTTCAAAGGAAGTAGTAAATTTTAGAAAAGTTCAAGTAGGATGGATGTGGGCTTTCATGTATCCCCACTGAAGATGTGACAATGGTTCACTTTTGTCTACACACACACACACACACGATGTGTAATTTAAACCATGGAAATGTAATATGGTCAATTGAAGTATACATTAGACCAGGGGTGGGCAACTGTGGCCCCTTTACAACCCATGGACTTCAATTTCCAGAATTCCTGAACCAGCATAGCTGGCTGAAGAATTCTGGGATTTTAAATCCACAGCTCATAAAGGGGCCACAGATGTGCACCCCTGCATTAGACAGAAGTTTATTTGCTTAATTTTTAAAATTACAATGCCAGCAGCATTCATCAAACAAAAGTTACACAAACACACATCTATAATGAAAAACATAGCTAATAAAAAAAAATCAAAATGATGTGTACATTTAAGCTAGTTATATGCTATCCACCCCACAGAAGTGACTATGGGTGGCACATACAGATTAAAAACAAAGGTCAAAGGCCGATAAGAGACAAAGGAGACAAAAATCTTGCAAAGGTCTGATACTGCCATAAGAAAGTTTCATCTTCTAAATCCTCTTAGATAACATTTCTTCAGACCATGCCCATCCTGTGAGAATTAGTAGGATGGTCAGAAACAGCAGGTTCAACAAATAACTCAGTTCTATACCATATAGACTTTAGTAGGCAATAATAACTACCTTGCTTCCCACCCAGAAACATCTTGGGAGTCAGTCCAATGGTATTGCATGAGTGTATCATGATATTCTCTTAATTACTTGCACTTCAGGTACATACCTGATATGCTCCTAATTACCTACACTGCCACATGTGACCATCTTGCACCAAACAAAGTCCAAAACCTCTAGAGAATTCCTGGAAGCCTGGCACTCTGACAAGTCCACTATTAACAGGCAGATAGACACAAAAATGTCTATTCTAGAACTTTCTAGAAATGCAGAACACTTTACATAGGACTACCCGTGAAGAGTATTTGGAAGCTACAACCAGATTCAGGTTACTTAAGGAACCATCTCACCCCACAGGACTGGCCTGTCCCACCTGTGCCAGCAGAGGGGGCATGCTGCAGGCCCCATCAAACAGGAAATTTCAGTTGGCAGGGTCCAGGAGATGAGCCTTCTCTGCCATAGCTTCTCTTCCATAACATGGAACATGTTATTCCCTGAAGTGAGATCGGCTCCTACCCTTTGACCTTCCATAGAGACTGAAAACCAGGCTCTGCCAGCTTGGTGCCCAATGGGGGAGTATCACACTGGAGGTGGTTGATGAATTAAGAGAAAATCCCACCTTCCCCCCACCAAATATTCATTCTTTCCCCATTTTATAGCTGTAACTTTATTTTGAATTGTAATTTTATTTTTCATTGTTTTTAGAAATATATATATATTATTTTTACATTGCTTTTAATGTTGTAAGCCACCTACAGTCACTTCAAAGTGAGATGGGCAGCCAACAGAACAAACAAACAAACAAACAAATAAATAAATAAATAGACATCTATACACCATTCAAAAGAGACAATTAGCAAGACAAAAGGAAACCATTTCAGCAGCAATCAACACCCAGATGAGCAGAGATCTTAATACTAAAATTAACATTAGAGCAATAATCAAGCAGCAAATAATACCCCAATCAAGAAACAGCCAAACAAGCTAACATTAAAAAGCCCAAACAAAGAACTACCGAGATCACTCCCATTAACACTGACAGGGCAAGCCACTAGAACAGGGCAAGCCACTAGAACAAACTCACCTCATCATGGTTACATCACGTGACATATCACAACTGGTCTCCCCTTTGCTAAACCCAGTGTGGGCGTGGCCAATGCATCTGGCCCACGGGCAGTGAGCTTGACACTAGAATATAAAATGAGAGCAAAGACTAGTTCTGACTAACACTGATAATGTTACCTTCTTTGGGTGTGAAAAAAAAAAAAAACAAGCTTGGAGAACACCAAGGACTCCTCAAACATTACCTTCTCTGGAAATCAGGATATGTTTGGACTAATGTTATGATAGTTGTATTGTATGTACGTGTGGACTGATATCATCCTTTTTTATTTTTATTTTTTCATATTGTTTCTTAAGCAGTATTGATGAAAGAGAATATTTTCCTAAATTTCTTTCCCAGCAGAATAGAATTTTAGAGCAATTATTATGAGTAGAATGCTATATTATTCCACTAATTTAGTTACAAGGTGGCTGAGGGCTGTGTGTGAATATCTCTCAGCAGTCTGCTTTAATTAAATCCCAAGGGATGATATAATGAAAACATTCCTCCAATTGAGCTTTTTTCAAATTGGGAAGCATAGGCAGTTGAAGAGGATTCAGCATGACAGAAAAATGTGTTAGAGAAAACAACAACAGGAATAGCATTCTGAATTATCTCCAATGATAAAATCAGTTGAAAAACATTGCAGGAAAAGATTCTGAGAGAAATAATACCTTTTACTCATTCTGAGAGAAAGATAGAAATACACAATTTTTTGAAGAAGAGGGAAAACTCCTGAGACATTGCAAGGCTGAGCTGCCTCAGTATTTATAGATATGTCAGTCCTATAGGGTAGACTAGACTAAGAATCAGTGCCATATAAGTCTACAACTACTTTAAATAGAACAGCTATATTAACAGAACCTTGCAAATGTCAGTGTGCTACTTTCTCCATCACTTTTATCAGTGTGTAAATTAGGGTGGAACCTGTGTGAGATGATTTCTCAAGTTAATTTCTTAGAATGGGTTTAAGACATACTTGTCTGATCATTCCCTTGTTTTTCCCACTGTCTTTCATTCAGATTCCATCTTTCTATCTGTTCTGTGTGATCTCTGCATCAAATAAGACATTCAGCTTTGCCTTGCAAAATTCCGTATTGCAACAGAGAATTTACTCTGAGCAATTTCTCAATTCAAAGTTAGGGAAATAGCATACAGAACAAAAGGATATATTTTCCTTTATTCAAATACCTGATTAGAATTTAAAAAATTGAAATTTAAAAGTTAAAATTTAGAATATTTTATGAATTTCAACTTCATGTTCCTATTAACAAGTGTTGTATGTCTATATTTAAAATTCTTGATGCACTCTTGATGCAATGGTCCTTACTATTTACACTGTATTTTTGCTTCTAAATATATATCATGGTTTTTAATGACTCACCCTAAATGTTGGTTTATTCCTGTTATTAGGGCTATGCATAGTATCACAGGGGAACGTGGCATTGTCATTTCTCGCTCAACGTATCCATCAAGTGGCAAATGGGCAGGGCATTGGTTAGGTGATAACGTTTCAAAATGGGATCAACTTTACAAATCCATAATTGGTAAGTGAAAGCTACATTTCATGCAGTTAGCAGGTTTTATGCAAACAAATATAATTCCTTCTGTTTATACAGTAAAACTTTAAGTAACAGACACTTAATATCAGTAGTATAAAGTTGCTCTTAATGGTTATCTACCCACTTTTGCAGTGGACTGCATACATTTTTCTAGTCATCAGATTTATTTATGTGCTCCATTTCTGGATATATCAGCAACATATAATTAACAAAATAGGCTGTTTTTGAATATTAAGAAATAAAAATTATGAAAAATACTCATCAGGAACGTTTAATCCTTTCAGTTCCTTTCAAATTAAGCTTCAGCCTTAACACATTGAAAACTTAACAATTGTATTTTTGTCACCTTATACTTTCTTCCAGATGAGCACAATAGCTATGCATCAAAAGTATTGCATGTGATATCCATATTCATTATTCAATCCTTTATTGTCAATGCACAACATGTGTGCAGTGAAATTGAATGAGGCTCCATCGGTACAATCACACAAAGCACAGAAATACAGAATACATTCAAACACAGAATACATCTCCAGATTTATAAACAAATCCCTAACCCCAGGAAATGCCAGGGCTAGGCACACATTTACACACACACATTGTTCCACCAGGTATGTACATATTGCACATTGCACTGGCACTGTGAGTCTGTTGTATCAAGTCTAGTTGTGGTGTTATGTGGTATTTAGAAGTCTGGCGACCCATGGATAGAAACTATTCTTCAGCCTATTTGTCTGGCTGACTATGCTTCTATATCTCTTGCCAGATGATAGAAGTACAGTATGAAGAAATGCTGTCCTGGATGAGAGTCATCCCTGAGGATTTTTCTCACTCTGTTGAGAGAGCGGGACCTGGAGATTTCCTCCAGGTTTATTAAACTAAATAAACTAAATATTCTTATGGCCATTTAGCACAAAAAGAATTTTTCCTTCCTCATTATACCATTATATCCTGTACAATATATCCTATACATGATTAATTATATTTCAGTGAGTCCAATTAAGGAAAACATTCAGGTTGCATTTCTTTGGAATTTGCATGTAATGTTATTATTATATTATTCTACATTTATGAAACATGTCCCCAAATAAATAGCAATAGTAATAGCACTTAGACCTAATTCCACTTTATAGTGCTTTACAGCCCTGTCTAAGCAGTTACAATATCAGTATATTTTGCCCAATTATATTCCATGGGAAAGATGGAAGGCTATCAGTCAGTCTGAATTGAGGTGGTCATGCACCACCACAGCTCTTAAGTACTTCTTGCATTGTATCGTCATCAATAAACAGCAGATGGATTTATGATTTTCTGTAAGTTTCCAGTTTCCAATTCTGTGTAATATGTATAACAGTTTTTAATGTAAAACATGAAACTTAACAAAATTGGTGCAAAATATTATGCTAAAGCCAAAGCTTATTATAGAAAACTTCACTGGGAAACAAATGTGGTTTTTTTAAATAACTTGCAGACCATTGAGTTGAACCAATCAATTCTTGTAATTTTAATATAGACTGGCTTTAGAATGATACATGTACTTCTCAATTAAAATCAAAACAAAACAAAATCCCTAATGTCCTACCATATAGTGATTATTAAAAGACAAATCATTTACTAAAACAGTGTACTATTTTTTCCTCAGGTATGATGGAATTTAGCCTTTTTGGAATATCCTACGTGAGTTTAATTCACAATAATTTCAATTGTTTCTTTATATTGTTTTTAAAAAGTGAGACTGATATTTAAATGTTTTTATTATGTACAGACTGGAGCAGATATCTGTGGCTTCAATGACAATACAACATATGAACTGTGTGCTCGTTGGATGCAGTTGGGCGCCTTTTACCCATATTCCAGAAATCATAATGGCATTGGATTTATAGTAAGTGTAGAAAATGTGGTTTTTAATATTGACGTTTCCTAACTTGGTGAAAATTTCCTTCAGCAGGACCTCTGGTTCATGGTTTAAAATGCTGTATCAAGCCATTATTACAGTGGTGAAATTCAGCCGGATCGCACTACAATCACCTGAACTGGTAGTGGCAGTTTGAAATTGGCCATGCCCACCCATCCTTGTTTTTATCCTTCCTTATATAAGCTTCTTTTTTTTTTTACTTACCTTAATCAGCTGTTTGGAGCATCTATGGAACCTTCCTGGTGATCCCTGATGCCTCTTGAGCCTGTAAAAGTGGTTTAAAGAGCTGTGCTGCAGCGCATTTGGCGTGTATGCACACACACCGAACCGGTAGCAAAACCAGTCAGATTCCACCCCTGCATTTTTCATGTTTTTGTCTGTTCCATTAGGAGTGATAACACAAGAAGAAAATACTGAACAAAAACCATGATTGGTTTAGTAAGATTTATCTATTTTATTTTTATTTTATTTGTTTGTCAAACATGTACAAGGTAGCAGGTATAGGTATAAACAGAAACAGAAACAAAAAAGTAAGCACAGATAAATGGGGACAGTAAGACAGGGACAGTAGGCACGCTGGTGTGCTTATGCATGCTCTTTTACGGACCTCTTAGGAATGGGGTGAGGTCCACAGTAGACAGTTTGAGGTTGAAGCTGTGAGAGTTTGAGGCTGTAACAATGGAGTCGGGTAGAATATTCCAGGTGTTGACCACTCTGTTGCTGAAGTCATATTTACTGCAATCAATCTGCAACTAAATCAGGAACTCAGGCTAGTTTAATTCTAGCTCAACGCCTCAGCTCACTTTAAATAGGAGTAACAGTCCCTACAGCTGCTCTATCCTATTCCATCTTGTTAAAATGTGTCATCTCCATTTTCTTGATCTGTATGAGAGATGAGATTGGCTCCCAAATCTTTACATATGAGTAGTGCATGGTATTAATCCATGTTAATATATATATTTGCATAGACAAACTTCCTTAAAAGTGCTATAAGTAAAGAAAGCTAATAACCAAATAATTCATGCATTTAGCTCCTGATTTGGGAAAGACATTTCCCAGTGTCTTATTAGTGGCACACTAATAAGAATAAAAAAAAAAGTGGAGTAAGCTTCTCTCTTTTGGAAGAACATCTGTCTGCACATACAAAGCCAAGGGAGGGAACTCTGGATCAGAATAAAATTAAGACACTAGTCTTATGCAAAACAACTAAAATTTCCTCCAGCAAAGTGATTTATTCAATGAAGGTTATCTGATTTGCTTTTCTAAAACTAAGAAGCTACCCAATATGCCATGGCCAAGTAATTTGATAGCCTCAAACTACTTTAGATCATTGATGCAGCAAAAAAAAAAAATCAGCCTTCTCTGGAAACATTAATCAAAGCACTTCAAGGTGGGCAGCTTCAAGATAGCCTATAACATGTACCAAAGTTACTTAGCCTGGAAGACCTTTGTGTGAGCAGACAATTCAAGCTGGGCGATCCCACAATGCTTGCTGATGCAGTCAGCCTCAAACATTTTCTCTGGGTATCATGTATGACTCTGAATGATGCTGGTAGACATACTACTGGCTAGTCTTCTTCTACCTGTCCATACTCACTGGCCAAAGAACTGCCTCCTGTGCACCTGTAAATTTGCTGCACGGACATCATTTTATCCCTATCCCTGTTTTAGCTTATTTGTTCTGCTCTTGTGGGATGTATGGGAGTGCCAAAGTGGGAAGAAACTATTGAAGATATTAAAGCCAGGGTTCCAAGTAACATCTCCACAACAATTAAAACTCCAAGGCAGGAATATTAAGAATAAGCTTAATTTTATTGAAGACATCATATTGGCACACCTGGGAAAAACCCTAATCTGAATTCCTGCATTTTCTCCACTCTAAGTAAAACAAAATTTTCTTCCTCTAAATTGTCACATGCCCCACCCTGCTCCAATCCAGCCATGATTGCTTGACTGGGTCATCCACTGTCCCAGCCTCTACAGGCTGAACGTGCTTGGTCCTCGCAGGAAATAATGTTAATGTCAGCCTCCAAGTTTCTACTTTCTTCAGCTGAAGCTTTACCCTTATCAGCTGCCATAGTAACAGGGGGAGGGGGAGCTGGGAGATATGGGGGAGAAGAGTGCTGGTGTGTAGAGGCCCTTGCATTTTTTAGGCATGATGTTTATCCCTGTTCAAGGCCAACCATCCCGGAGAAGTAACGGTCACCATCACCTGCAGATGCCTGCCTCGTGACCTTTTGAGAACT
>JAEANM010024662.1:0-11107 GCA_017656035.1 Myanophis thanlyinensis | reverse complement strand
CATACATACATACATACATACATACATACCATACAGGGATTCACACACAATACTGAACCAGTTGATAATACATTTTGCTTGCATTTAAACAGAAAAAAGAGGTTATTTGCATATTAATAGATCCAATAGAATCTGTCTTAAAAATTTAATTAGTGGATTATTTCAACCCTATTTAGCAAACTGTAGGTGTATTAGTGAACATTACATACATTATTTCATACAACAGGCAATTGTTTGCAGGCATTATATATGACTTTGCTGCTATAATTATTGGCACTGTTTTTAGAAACAATTGTGTAACACCCTGCCAGAAGTGTGTTTTTCATCCTTAATCACAAACAAGAATGGGTGATAGTGCTTCCTAGGAAACAAAAATATGTGTTAAAAAGATGTGAAGAATAATTAGATATCAGTGTATATTTGTAGCCAAACAAACAGCAGGAGAAATAGACTTCAACAAGGTTATGGTATAGTTCTAGGCAGGAAAAAAAAATCTAAAGGAACTCTCAGAAAGCAAAAATATACAGTATAGGGAAAAATACTAAGAAAAAAAATTATAAAAAAATTATAATTCAAAAGTTGAATTTATAATCTAAAGAATAGACTTAGAGCAAGGCAAAGTATAATTTATATCCATGAACTCTGTCTTTAAGGAGATTGTTTGAAGGTCCAGTAGAAGATCTCAATGATATGAATTAAGTGCTTTCACCTTTACTTTAAAAAAAATGTGCAGAAGATCTTCAATAAAGCAGCTTTATTGCAGAAGATGACTTACAAACTGTTTACTTTTCATCAAGCAGCTTACCAAATACATACAAATTGAATGTGTCAGAGAAAGTTGCAATCCAATGATCTGTGCAGTTTTTCTTCTACTTAAAAAAAGTGTAGATAATTTGATAAAATGAAACCACAAAAATCAGCGATTCATGCATCGCTGATAACAAGAAGATTGTTGTAGTACGCACAAGTCCATCTTAGAATAAATAACATACAGAAAATAAGTGTTCGATAGTCACGAACTAGAAGCTGTGAGTCTATACGTAAAGTATCATAGTAATTGTACAAACTCGCACAGCTTTCTTCCAAAATGAGGTCTTACACCTCTTTGGAATGAAATGCATACTTTCATTCCTATAGGACATTTCAACCATGACTTCATTTGAGTACAATTTGCCATTGCTTCATAAACAAGCACCATGATACAAAAAACATGTTCAAGAATAACCAGAACATTGTGTTTCTGAACGGAGAGCTCAAAATGATATAAAGCAGGCAACTGCCTTCAACAAAGATTTAAATAATTCTACTTTGCAGAAAGCCGAGGAACTCCAGACTTGATCGGCATCCAAATGATGTTGCATCCCAGACATATCATCTCACTGTTAAATTGGTTTCCTAAGGGGAAAATAAAGCATTTGCCACACCTCCTCCTCTTGCTTTTTACTGATGTTCTTCTTAAGAAACAATATTTTAAAAATTCTCCTTGGGCCGTTTCATTCACCACCACCCACCCCAATTATTGTATTTCACCGTACAGCCCAATTTTTAACTGGGTTGTGAGATGAACTATATATAAAAAGATTAGAACTAGATCATATGTTAATTGAACAAGGTACTTGCCCCCAGCAACTTCAAGAAACGAAATTAGATGCAATTGTCAAATGTTCAGCTTTGATGCTCCAAGATATCATGTCTACTTATTTCTTTTTTAGCCTGATTATTTTCATATATCAAGGCACTGACCTTATCAAATGTAAAATACGCGGAATGATTTCCAGAAATATTATCTTTCTAAAGAGTAACCTGTTTATGTTAGTAGACATATTAAATCAAAGCAATTCAAAAATTTCATTATTTTTGCTTTTACAGTGGATTTAAAATATCTCCAAGACCAATACAGGCCACAAGGGGAGGTTTTAAAGACAGCAGTAGACATGGTCTGATTTCCCACATTGTACAAAACAATGTAATTTCTTTAGATGTGGTGTAGTGTGTCTTGTGAACCCATCTCATTATGTTTTGCTCCAGTCAAATGGACCACAATTGAACATACAATGTGAAGCTGAGTCAGTTATGTTTGTTAGTGTATGAATGCAGTTGTGTTTAGTAGATTTTAAAAAGAGAAAATGGCTATTATTGCATGCAAAATTATATTTATATTACTTCGCAGTGTCCAGATACCTGAACATTCAACAGAGCCAGCTATGTTTTGCCAGTGTTATATCAAAGATGTCTACAGTGACAGTGACTGTCCTCAAAGTGGTGAGTACAATTGGACAACAAAAGCCCCAGTTTTTTTTAAAAGTACACTACATTTATCACACCTGTATGAAAAGGGGTGAGCTTTGACCATCCTGTCATTTTGAAGCTGTTATTATGGTTACTATAGATCTTGTCACTTATAAAAAGGCAACTTGATTTTAATCTTCAGACCAAAAATACATTATATGTATTTTTATTTTATGATAACTCTAATTAGGCTATGTTAATTGTGGATTTTTCCACCCTCAAAATGCAATAGTAAGCCTGGGGGAAAAAAAGGATGGGAGAAAAATTAGGTGAGGTGTGGAATTTTTTTGATCACTGGCAAAAAATTAAAATTTAAACATTGTGTTTTTAAAATGGATAATAAATGGGACTGTAGAAAATAATTCAGGGGACTGTCAACTACCCTATGCAGTCATCCCTTCTATCTTAGATCAATAACAGTTCTATGTCACATCAAATCCTGTTACGGTACGTCAAGAAAATGTATATGCAAGAAACAGACACATGGTTGAAGAAATGAAATCAGTTTCCCATATGCTGTATGTAAATCTGATTTATTTTATGGTTACACCAGGAAAAGCTCACTCCTTTTTTGAACGAGGAAGTACCATTTAGAATTAAATAGGACCATTTAGGTTATTAAGCCCAACTTCCTTCAAGTGCATGAATACTCCGGACTGATCTCTGTTTCATCTCTACTTGAACTTATCTTTTAATTTAATTTACATTTTCGAACTGTCCATCTTCCTCTGCGAGGGATATATCCAATGAACTGAAGCTTACTTCTTCTCTGGGTAGTTGATTCCTTTGTCAAATTGCTCTTTCTATAAATAAATCTTTTGTAACATTCAGTTATAATCTGCCTTCTATACCTTAAACCAGGCGTGTCAAACATGATTTCATTGAGGGCCACAATGAGGGTTGTGTTTGACTTTGAGGGGCTGGGGTGGGGTGGCTAGGGTGGGCACGGCCCACTCAATGTCACTTGTGTTGGGGGTGCCTGTGGTGGCCTGAGCACTCTGCCAGCGAAAACAGGCTCCCGAGCTGTGTTTTCATCTGCGATGGACTCCTGCAACCCTCTGCCAGTGAAACAGAGCTCAGGAGAGCCATCCACAGCCCTCATGAGCTCAATTTTTGCTTTCAAAGGCACTGTGGGCTGGTCTTTCACTGTTTCAGGTTGATCCCATGGAGCAGATCTAAGCACCCCATGGGCTGGATCCGGCCCCTGGGCCTTGAGTTTGACATCTGTACCTTAAATCCATGATTTCATATCATTTCCTCTAGAAAAAGAGAGACAGATCTTCTTCAATGGGATGCCCTTTCAGGCATTTGAAAAACCTATCATATTCCCCCTTCAGCCAACTCTTTTCAAAACTGACACTTCTTTTTTCAATCATTCATCAAAAACCAGTTAAAAAATAATAATTTTTACACAAGGCTACATTTAATGCAGCTCTCCAGGGATGTGGAGATTTCTCTCCATAGATTCAGCTGTACCAGAGTGAGTGAGGCAACCACTTTGGATGGTGATTCCTTAGATATTGGGGGAAGGCAGTTCTCAAATCTTCAGCTTCTCGAATCTGCCCGGCTATACACTTTTGCAATCAGTTCTGTTCCCCTTAGTGCTTCACAAATGTGATGAATGATTCAGTCCTATTCCAAATTTGAAGGATCCAGTTGGATTCTGTATACAGAGTAGGGAGGGAGCACCATCTCGTACTTGAACTTGGTGAACACAATGTTGGGCTGAGTTTACTGCTGTCATTAAATAAATATTCATTTCGGGAGAAAATTAATTCAGTAGAATGAACACCTGGACTCAAACATTGTTTTGATTAATGGGATTGAAACAGAGACGTTGAGGACATTTAAGGAGAAATGTCAAGAATGGTAGAATTTATTTTTTCTGCCAAGGATCCCAGATGTTGGATTCACCTCATCCTGGCTGACCATCTCTTGACACAACAGCGTCTGGAAAACTGTGAGATGATCATAATTCTGTAGTTCTTCAAGCTTCATCATCTCAAAACAGGCTCTCAGGATAAATTTAAATGATGAAGTGATTAGCATCTGAAGAGGTCCCCCCTCCCCATACCATGGTCTTTAGCTGCTTCTCTCCAGGTGTAAACTGGCTGGAAATGAACCTGACACACACAAAAAATCCTTTCCTGGATTTCAATTTTTGGCTACAATGTTGACTAGGTATTTTGTCTGGACCATAGTTCCCAATTGATTGATTCCCTGGCTACTTTTCCACTTCCAGAAATGCTGGGAAAGCAGAAACCAACTGCTTTCCATCGAGGGCATACTTTTTGAGGAATGGTAAAAAATATATGACAAACACTGTTATGATTCCTCCTATTACTAAGGCTAGAAGGAGTAGATGGAACAAGTCTTATTAATTTCACAAAGGAATGCCCAATATCCACCATTGCTCTTTTGATCCTAACAGATAAACCCATAAATGCAAAGACAGAGGGAGGGGTGGGATGTGCCCACCATCCAGTTGGATATGAGGACATTTAGGTAAGACATAATGCAGGTACAGCAAGAGGATAGATGTTGCTATTTGACCAGAACTGGTGGAGAGACACTATTTTTGATATGCAGCAAGCAAAGTCAGATAGAGACTGCCTTCTCATCAGCATCTGAACAGGATGAAAATGATATCACCTGTTCTTGGTCTCTCCAAAGGGTAGATGGCCTGTCATACTGGACCAAGAAGAAGTGTGGGTCAAGGCTGGGAAGTGTTTGGCTCCTATACTGTATAAACCAGGGGTGTCCAACCTTGGCAACTTTAAGAATTGTGGACTTTAACTCCCAGAAATCTGGCTGTGGAATTTTGGGAGATGAAGTCTACAAGTCTTAAAGTTGCCAAGGCTGGACACCCCTGGTATAAACCACAGTTTCCAAAGAGGGATGATTATTCCTTTGGCATTCTTGGTTTTCAAGAGTGGTTTAGGCATGCAAGAGAGAGTCATTTTCACATTGGAAGTTACCTTCTTTTCTGTAACATAACATCTAGAATTTAGCAGACAACTTGTTGCTCTCCAGATACTTGGCATTGTCCAAGTGGGTTGATGAGAATTATTGCTGATTGAACCCCATTGATGATCCCTGACTTAGAATGTTAAAATCTGAGAGAAGAGCATAAACATATTCTACTTCTTACTCTGCACAAGAATGATAAAATGTTAAGAACTAATCCCTACTGTTTCAGATTGCTGCCTCTTCTTCTAGTTCTTGACTGCTATGGCTTTCACTGATTTGTGAATAAAAATAAAAAATACTATAGCATTCTTAAAAAAATCACTAGCTTCTACAAAAAATGAAGGGGAGATTCATTTTAATAAAAGGTTAAGCAAGTGCTTTACTTATTTTCTTTGAAATTAATGTGTCTTTAAAGTGACCAAATGTTGCCAAATCCATTTTTAAATCCAAGAAATTAACTGAAGAATGCTATGATTTTGCAGATTAGATTGAATTTCTCTTTGTGTATCTAATAAAGTGAAACAAGAAAGCTTTCTTTGCCAACCTGACGGCACTTGAAATCCACTGTTTAAAAAAAAATAAGTTGCTAAATGCTTTAGATTTAATTATAAACTTAAAACCTGAATTAATTTGCAGTTATTGCCTACAATTATTACATAGATCTTTTTTCCCAATAAATAATTTTTCTCTTGCCACATTAGTTTTCATCACTGTACCTAGCTTTTATTTCTTAATTATGTAATCACTCCTTTTTTTTTTCTCCATTGGTGAAGTTCCTTTTTATTTCACCATTAAAAATTAAATTTAATAACTGTTTAAAAATCTTCTTACCATCCTAGGAAAGTATACGTTTCAGATAAATGGAATGTTTAAGTGATCCCACTTCTTTGATCAGGAGATCTAACCTAATTTGGAAACATCTGGGCATGGCGATGTCTGGGTTGATCAGTCTAGACTAGCAATGTGTGTGGGCCAGATGCAGAATTTGGCTGCGCTTTCTGCTGAAATGCGTGCGGCTGCTTTGCCATCAAAATGCTGAAGACTTAGTGTATGTGTGTGAGAGAGCGTGTCTGAGTCTATATGCTCATTCTCTCTCTCTCTCTGTTCATTTATTTACACTGAATTAAAAATAAGAAAGAGTCCGTCAACACTACCGAGTCTCGTGGATTTTGTTGTAGCAAGGAAAGGTGAGAGAAGACAGTTTTGTTCTTATTTCGTTAATCAACCGCACACCCTTAGGAAATTTTTCAGAGGAAATGGCAGATGCTTAAGAAAATAAGCCATAAAATACTGAAGTACTCCAGGCAGAGAAAACAGAGACAGTGATCATTTCAGCAGGATCAGCTGAAGCCAAATATTTTAAGCAATAGCATATCCAACTGCTGTCTTCTGGGAAAAGGCTGTGCGTGAACTCGCTGCTTTAGGCCAGCTGCTTGGGATCTCTGCCAGACTGGACACTCTGAGTGGTAACACTGCTGTTTTTCTTGAGAACTGACAAGGCACATTAAGGAGAGGAAAACAGAAACATTCTCTCTTTTCTCTCTCCCTCTTATCATTTACCTAAAGATGCAGCATGTGTATGTTATCACTTTACCTTAGAATAACAGAACAATAGCATTGGAAGGGACCTTGGCGCTCTTCTAGTTCAATCCCCTGCTCAGCCAAGAGACCCTATACCAGTGATGGTGAAGCTTTTAGGAACTGAGTGCCCAAACTGCGCATGCATGCAAGTTCATGCCCAAACTGCAAAGCAAGCGCACGCATGCGCAGCAGAAACCCGAAGACCAGCTGGCCAGCGGGAGCCACTCATGCATGCACAGCAGAGACCCAAAGACCAGCTGGCCAGCAGGAGGCGGGGCATCCCAATACCAGCAGCTCTGCAAGAGCTGTAATCTTATTCTTTTGGGAGCTTCTGTTTTGGCATTTGCAGGGCATTTGCAAGGCATTTGCAATGACAATGAAAAACACCATGGAGAAACATGGTGGAGCTGAACTGGAGTGATGGTGCATTTGCCCACAGAGAGGACTCTGCATGCCACCTCTGACAAACATGCCATAGGTTCGCCACCGTTGCCCTATACCATTTGAGGTCCAATCTCTTTTTAAAAACCTCCAGTGATGGAGCATTGGCAACTAATTGCCAACTGCTTCAATGCTGGAAAAAGGCATTTAATTACTTTCAGAGGAAAACAATGAATCCAAGTATTCAGCAAAATTATCCTTTGGCCATGTTTTAGTGCAGGAATGCCATCACACAATCTGGCCTGTGTACTCTCTAACAACCTCCCAGAAATTTAAAACCTCATGAGGTCACCAGCATCTCATGTGAGATTGCACATACAAATTCTAAACTTTTCCAACATGTCTAAAAGATCCTGCGAGGTTATAACACTCACATTGAAAAATGATGGCAGTTTTTAACTACTCACTACCTTTGAGAGATGTGGATGTCTGTGGGCGGTTATGAACCATGTTACCAGTCCTGGTTGGAATAATGACGTATCAATTTTCCGAGAAACCTGAGCTCAAAGCACCTCGGGTTAACTGTGAAATAGACCTCCAAAGAAAACATTTTGGAAACAATTTAATTACCACACCACTACATAACATCTCAAACAGATTCAAATAAAATAAAGCCAATAGTTCAATAAAGTCATACCAT
The DNA here is from genome assembly GCA_017656035.1 of Myanophis thanlyinensis. NCBI lineage: Eukaryota > Metazoa > Chordata > Lepidosauria > Squamata > Homalopsidae > Myanophis > Myanophis thanlyinensis. The sequence continues at coordinate 3,186 of JAEANM010024662.1, read as the reverse complement.
ACATTCAATATGGGCAGTACTCAGTGTCATACTTAAGTTATGCAGTCCATAAGACCTGACTATAGAGGCAGGATCAAAATTGCAAGTGAAAAAAGGCCATTGCTAAGTGATCCTTTTACTTCATTTTGCATTGATTTGAAAGTATTTTGGAATCATGGACCCAGAAAAATGTCCTTTCCACAAGGGAAACCTCTAGACATGTTCTGATTTCTTCAGGTGTATAAATAGTCCATTTGCTGTTAATGCTGAGCTAAAATCTGATTTCCTATATAAAGAAAGCTACTGTATTTAATTTATAATTTGATTTCGATAGGTTCAAGTTCACTGTTATTGCTCTACAGAGGTGAAAAGGATTGTGGGTGGGTGGGTGAGTGAGTGGGCAGGTGTAGAGAGAGATGTTGAAAAGTTGTAGAATAATTTTTATGCAACCCCTAGAACACAAATGGGATGAAAGAGCTCAGATTGAAAGCAATGAGATTGATACATAATTAACCAAAAGCAAAACATTGTAAAGATTGAGAACCATAGCAGGAAAATATGTAGAGCAGAGGTTGCCTAAAACTAAATCCCTGCACTATAAAAATGTAAAATCATCATCATCATCATCATGATAAAATGTAGAATGTCATATCATAAAGAATAGCAGTTTTAGAACATTGACTATATCTATATTTGGTCTTAATAAAATGTCTGAAATCTGTTTTACCTTATTGCAGCATCTTAGGGAATAGTGAGGGATCTGGAGTGATAGAATTGAAATGTCTTTATTCTTTAAGCAAGAGAATTGAGAATAGGAACTGAGAAACCAGAAATAACTTTCAACTGCATGAGCAGGATTCTTGTAATGCTAGAGTTTATGGTGAAACAAAAAGCTATTGGCTTCAGTCCAAAGCCAGCACTATTTAATGCCAAACTAGGATGTATTTTGGTTCTGTAGTAGTGAAGACTCTTCACTGCTCAGTTGGAAGCTGAGATCCAAATTTATGAGTGCACTTGAAAAAAAAAAGAATTATTAAAATGAATCGAATAGATAATACTGCTAGATAAAACATCTAGATTTATCTAAACTAAAATGGGGAGGGGGGACTGAGACCTGTAAGTGCCCAACCACTGAAAGCCAACTATGGTTGTCTGTTGATTAACATTATTATTGACATTGGAATTATAAGACTGCACCCCTTCCATCTTCTTTATTCCATAATATAGGTCACCCAGTGTTTCTCTTGACTGTCTTGGCTGCCCAAGACCACCAAAAGTGTTAGAATGTTAGACGAACTACCATCCATCCCAGCTGATCATCCACATTCTGCCTGGGGGCTGCTGGATTGGTTCTTAGTGAATTGCTTATATCATATAGCCAAGATTTATAAACAGACTTCACACTTACAACTGTTTGCAGCTTCCCCATGGTCACTTGATCAAAATTTGTTCACCTGGCTATCACCAGGTATTTATGAAGATTGCAACATCCAGGGGGTCATGTGATTGCTATTTGAGATATTCCGATATTCCAGCTTCCGATAAGCAAAGTCATAGGGGAAGGCCAGATTTGCTTAATGACTTTGTGATTCATCTCACAACTGTGGCAAAAAGATAGTAAATTTGTGCGACTTACTTAACAAACTGCCTTGCTTAATCATGGAAACTCTGGTCCCAATTGTGGTAGCAAGTTGAGGACTATCTGAAATGGCAGGCTGGGTTTTTCCTTTCTTGTGTTTTAGGCAAATGTAGGGTCCACTTGTTTTCAAATACCAAGTGTTGATCCATTGATTATGACAGGAAATGGCCAACTGACTTGTTGCCCAGGCCTGACATTGTGGACTGAGAGAGAGAGTAAAACAGAGAGAGACTATCTCAAAGTCACCCAGTCAGCTTTCTGGGATTATAATTCACTGGTTTCTAGCCTGGTGCTTTAACTACTAGACCAAACTGGCTCTAAGTTATTAGAAATAAGTTTTATTAAATTCATTTATCTTCATAGATATAAGTGAACTGTCTTGTCTTTTCACAACCTATGGTGGCTACCCTGAAATTACCCTGAGTCATCCTAATGTATCTGCAGTGTGGAACTGTAGGAGCTCCATTCTGTTTTCTTACTTATTTCCATCTTTCAGAAATGGAGGACATCCCCTCTAACTTTTAATCAGAGCTTATGAAAACAAATGCTGCCCATCATTTCAGGAGCACATAACATATGGTTGTCCTGCAGGAGCACAGAAATAATACTGTTCCCAAAATAAAAACTGATGGCTTTTCTTCTCTTAGACTCAACAATTTGCTTATGCATCATGCAACCGCCCGCCTTGTTTATGTTTTCAATAGAGGAAGTATGCAATAGTCTAATCCAACTTTGGACCATTGGATTCAGTTATACATTCTTTTTCTTCTTCTCAACCATCAATTCAGGGTGGAATTAAATTTAAAACATACACTCCATGGATGTCAATGGGTTTTAAATAATTAACTAATTAAAAAAAGATCTTGGAGTCACAGGATGCAAGCTTAGAGGCATGGAAGTCCTCCACCAATCTTTTCTCTATAGATGAGGACAGAGACATTGAAAGCCTTTCCTTAATTACTACAACTCTCATAAAACTAAGGGCTTTTCTCTCACTAAAGTTTGGAACAATTAGAAAGCTTCAGAAAAAAATTTGAGAATTTTATACATGTAATTTGTATCCCTCACAAAGGTAGGTCCAGATGAGGTGCAAATTGCTGCCAGGAGATTATTGAAAATAAATGATTCCACTGAAGGTTTGCTGTATCAATACAAGTTGACGATGAAGTTGAATTTAATAACATTCTTTATTTTGTAACTCATTTATTGCTCAGCAAAGTTGGCTTCTGCCTTCCTTTTCATGAGGTCACATTCATGGATATTGAATCAAGAAGACAGGAAACAATAATAATTCAAGGCCAGTGGCCATATTTAAATTAAGTCTTCTTTACAGATCAGAGATATATCACTGATACCTGCCGAGAAGACATGCGCACAGAAGAATTTTGAGGGGAACAGAAGAGCGCTTTAAATACCAAAGAGATACTGCATGAAAAGAGGCAGAAACCTTTTGATTAGGCTTGATGTAATAGATTTTGAATCCTGTAAGGAATTTGTTCTGTACCCATATATGGTGTGCTGGGAGACAGCATACCATATATGATATGCTTGGAGACAAGCAGTTTGTC
>JAEANM010024661.1:0-11107 GCA_017656035.1 Myanophis thanlyinensis | reverse complement strand
ATTTATTGATTTAAAATATTTTACCCCGCCTTTCTGCTCAAGAAGGATCCAAGGTGGTGTGTAAAACATCGTCTGTGTGGGCCGCAGGTGCACTTGCAATGGGCCGCATGTTTGACATGCCTGGATTAGATGATGTTTCTTGGTGTTGAAATCAGAATTGTCCGTTCTCTTTTTCTAGGCCTTTCTTTCCAAGATTTGTATCAGCGCTGTCGGGAAGCCTTCTTGGTCAATAGTGATCTAACTCTTAGGGCTCAGCTCACAGAATTCAGGGATCACAAGCTCATTCGGACTAAGAAGGTAAGTGAGGAGAATCTTTGTGTTAGTTGTGAACTTACATCTTATTTAACTATGTTTGAGAAAAAATCCAGGTTGAATTATTATGGCTACATTGATAACTACCAGGAGAATATCACATATTAGATGTTCCTAATGAAGATAAAATGCCATATTTTTTGCAATTAGGTTATTGATAGAAGCCAAAAAATGTCTCATTCATTTATACAGACTAAAACACAAGGATAAGTTTACTGTACTGACAAAATACTGAATTATGTACTAGAGCAGAGTTCCCCAAACTTTCTGGGTTGACGGCCCAGAAGCCATGCGCACACGAATGGGGCTGAAGTGCTGCTGCAACGCTTGGGGGACACTAATGCCCACATGCTGCCATGACACTAGCATGAATGGGGTTTGAGCTTGCAGGAAAGCTAGCACTCACACAATAGTCGCAGCATCACTAGGGCCTGCACAGGTGGTGGTGGTGCTCGCAACATCAGTAGCACTCACGAAATATCAATGCTACTGCGAATGGGGGTGCACGGGCACACACTGGCCAACCATTCACATGGCCTGGACGCCAAGGCCCACAAATTGGGGACCCCTGTACTAGAGGGAATAAGTAAAAAAAAAAATCATTTTTATATTTCTAAGCTAATTCTCAATTTGTTTTCAGGGTGCTGATGGAGTGGAATATTTATTAATTCCTTTGGATGCTGGAATATTGGCTGACTTCTTGCAAAAAGATAATGACGTTTGAAGGTTCACACATTCAAGAGCAATTCTATTAAGAATTGTTGAATTTTATCCTAGGTTATGGCCATTTTGCAGATCTCAGGAGTCTGATCTACCTGTATTAATGGAATGTGATGCTGTATAAGCCAAGCCAATTTTTAGCTGCTCAGGTTTCTCCCTTTGCCAGTCTATATTATTATAGACCAAGGAAATGTCATCCACTGATATTACTGTGCCTTCTGTTCATAAATCTTCCAGAAATAAGGATTGAACTGGAGAACTTGTGTTTGATAATACACACAATTGGCTATTAATAGCTGAAATCAGCTATTGATTGGTATATTTTTAATATATCATAGGCAGACCATTATTGATCTTCAAATATGTGTCATGTGAGATGGAAGGATTTGATTAGGAAATTGGTTGGATTTTAGCAAAATAAACCATTGATACCAGAGATGTGGATATCATCATTTATTAAGATTTTAGCCTTAATTGGGAACAAAAGATTCCCCCCCCACGTAAGCCATTTTTAAGTATGACAGATGTGATTTTGTCAAAAACAAAAAACATGCTAATTTAACCTGTTTTTCTTATCTAATTGTTTAAAATCTGTCTGAATAAAAATAAACATGCAATTGTGTCCTTTTGTATGGTTCTTTTATGCCATGTAACTATTTCTTTGTCTTAGAGAACTATTTTTTAAACACTCAGAGAGCTTTAACTGAAAATAAACTGTTTCTAGACACTTCCAGAGTCTCTTTTCCCATATCACTCTTGAATTAAACTTGGTTTCATAGGTTTATGTTACATTGATACAGATGATATAGGAAAATGTTTGATTAATGTTAATGGATGACAAATGGGTTCAAATTTGGTGATAAAAAATGAATATCATTATTCAGAAAGTACAATTAGAAACTACAGTAATGAATATTGAATTGTCTGAGACATTTTCAGGAGACCAACAAAATTGACCTCAGAGAAGGAAAAGAGGACAAGAATAGTGTGTTAGAACAAGTAAAATGATTCTGAGGCAGGCTAAATATGAATGGACAGAAAGAATATTCAGTGAGAGAATGCTGCTAATTGGAAATTATACATAAGCTTTCCTCCAAGTTGATATTCTCAAAATGTAAAATAAAAACCTGAGCATTCAAATGTACTTTTCTCAGCTACAATAAAGTCATTTGGCTTTTTTCAACCAGTCATTTACTCATTACATTTTATTGTTATTGTTAACATTTTAGGAATTAAATCATATTATTGCCAAGTCTCTGAAGGATATACACTTACATTATTTTTCAATGTTTTCTTCTTTTACACGACTTGAAGGGGGTCTCTATCTCTTTCAGAAATGATGATATTGATTTTATTCATAAAATGCACTGCCAGCATTTGTTGCAGTTTTAATAGAAAGCCTCGTTCAGTGTTACTGTGCTCACACAAAATCACAGAGATCCCTCTGGAAACAGCAGCAAGTACCTCATGGTGGGACATCTCTCCTACAATGCAATGAGATAGGTCTTTTTGGATGGAGCATTTGAGCAAGGTTTGTTTACGATTTTTAAGTAAAACTATCATGTCTGTCTGACGAAGTGGGTAAAACATTTCAAACGGACGATTTACATTCTTAAATATGCAAAAATATCTGAAATACAGAGATATGCAGCTAAAGACCTAAGAGGCTTTCAGGAAAATTTTCCAGATCCAGATCCAAGTTACTGCTTTACTGTAGTTAAGTTTATACATTTGGGTTACTTCCAGCAAACCAGGTTCTCCATATTTCATATAAATGGTGGATAAAGGGTATTGCCTCGGTGGTGCAGTGGTTAGAGCGCAGTATTGCAGTCTGCTGGTTCAAATCCCACCAGACTCAAGGTTGACTCAGCCTTCCATCCTTCCGAGGTGAGTAAAATGAGCCAGATTGTTGGCTGTGAACCGCTTAGAGAGGGCTGGAAAGCACTATAAGTCTAAGTGCTATTGCTATTGCAGAATGGGGGATATTAATATTTTATTTAGACCAACTTAGCTAGTGAATAGTTCTACAATGATAACAGAAAACAGAAAAGACCTACAGGGAAAATAGGTTTTAGCAGACAGTTGTTTCAAAATCCTTTTAAAAAGCTTACCAGTAACGTAGAGATCACTTTCTGTGTCTTGTAATATACTTGCTCCTGAACCAGCACAAAGCGCTACCATCTTCACTGAGGACTCTACAAAAAGAATAATCAGCATAGTTTAGTGCTGCAGATTTTGTGGCTCGCTTTCGGTTTTTTGTTTTCCTGAGATGATGCATCCCCAATGGGCAATGGATTAAAGACTGCAGGTTGGAATACATGACTGGATCAATAGTTGTTTCCCTAGGCCTTTAGTAATCCTGCACAAGCCTTTGGTGTTCTTTACAGATTCAAGCAGGTTCATTCATCTTCAGTTAAAAAGAGAACTGCTGGTCAGAGCACTTGATTCTAATTTGGATAGGGCAGTGCTCTGTGAGTTAGTGTTAGGTAAAAGTAGGCAATGTTAAGATAGCATTTTAGAGTGCTGTTGCAACACTGATCAAATAAGACAAATGTAATGACGGATGTGGGTTGCTTTTTTCACACACTACTTTATGAAAAGGATCTCTTGCTGTTTTTAGTCTAACTAAAGCACAAGCATTTTACCTACATACTGTGTATGACTGTGACAAAATTTGAATTTGAATAAAGATGTCCTTTCCAAACTTTTTAAATATGCTAAATTTTCAATAATGCTCCCATTCCCACAACCCAAGTTATTTAAACGACTGGTCTGGCTGAACGAGACTAGTTTTATTTGATTCCATAGCAGAGCAATACTTTACCCTAAAACAGGCAGTGGGAAATACTGTTTAGTGTTTTTATAAGTGGCTCCTCTGAAGGTATTAAACAAATCATTCAAAATAGATGCATCTTGTTCTTGCTTTAATAAGCATCGTCTCACAAAATAAAGAACAATTAATGGTATAAGTAGCAAGTAGCAAAAGTCCACTGCCAACATAAAATGAGAAAGTAAATATATACCCAGTGATTTCCCTGCTCCAAGAGCTAGACGAATATGAGACAATTTTAAGTGACACTTCAATCGTTCAATCAAGAGAGAAACAGAGGCCGGTTCATGCAATGTGCATAAACGTCCCATTCCAGTATCAGCAAGCAGAGGCTGAAAAGAAGCCAAAAAATGAAATGGTTACAATGAAGGTGCTCTGGCAGTTATCTTGCTGTAATAACGAAGACAGATTTAAATAAGCTTGTTTTCATAAATACAAGACGATAAAGCACCATAACATATTTCACAATTTATCCTTGACATGCATCTATCAGTTGCTGTACTATAGCTGTTACTCTTGCAAATTTAGTTGGGATCGAGCCCCTTTCGAAAGAGACTAAACATGGCTATGGTGGATTGTAACATGTAAATGATATTAAATTTGAGAACATCAAGGTCAGCTTGTGATTCACAACTATCCCATATGCACCACACATTACTCAATCATTATGCTTGTCCTATTTCCAGGTCTGAGATATGACATACAGGTAGTCCTTAATTTAAAACCATTTGTTTGGGGACCAAAGTTACAATGGCACTGAAAAAGATGACTTACGACTGGTTTTTACACTTACGACCGTTCAATTCAATCCTTCATTGTCAATGCACTATATGCATACACACACATTATTCCACCAGTATGTACACATTGCATGTTGCACTGTCACTGTGAGTCTGTTTTATTAAGTCTAGTCATGGTGTTATGTGGCATTTAGAAGTCGGACGGCCCATGGATAAAAGCTATTTTTCAGCCTATTTGTCTGGCTGGCTATGCTTCTTGCCCGATGGTAGAAATATGAAGAAGTGCTATCTAGGGTGAGTCATCCCTGAGGATTTTTCTCACTCTGTTGAGACAGTGGGATCTGGCTATTTGCTCCAGTGGGGTTATGGGACAGCCCATAATTTTTTGTGCTGTGCTCATCACTCTCTGTAGTGCTTTCTTGTCCACGGTTGTTAGTCCAGCGTACCATACTGTGACACAATATATGACCGTTGCACCATCCCCATGGTCACGTGTTAAAAATTTGGGCACTTGGCATCTGGCAAAGTCAATGGGCTAGATTTGCCTAATGACTGCATGATTCACTTAACAACTGTAGTGATTCACTTAACTTTGGCAAAAAGGATTTAAAATGAAGCAAAACTATTTAACAACTGCCTTGCTTAACAATGGAAATTTTGGGTTCATTTGTGGTCATAAGTTGAAGACTATTTATACTTTAATATACAAAGTCTCAGAAAAAAATGGGCAAGCTTTTTAGCATTCCAGTGCTGCTTAAAGAAATAGTAAAATAAAGCAGGAAGAATTGAATATTTTATTTTTGAGCCACGGAGCTTATTTAGTTATATGCTTAAAGAAAAGATGGGAAGAGGATGCAAAAATTGAAGATGATTCTATTAGATGTTGAGATCATTTGAGGTTGTACCTTATATTCTACCAAGAATGGCTGAGATGGAGAACTAAACAATGGCTGATCCCAATTTTTCAAAATATAGTATACGATTGATACAGCCACAGATTCTTAGCTGTCTTTTCTCTTATTGGTACTTTCTTCAAACTTCCTGAATATGCTAGGAAACTGCAGCTGTATCTTCAAAGAATCCCTTTTATTTCTACTGGAAACAGAATATCGTTTTGCTACATTATTTCTTGCACTTCCTTGCTAAGACACAAGCAACTTCTTCCATCACATCACTATATCTTCATTTATTCTTTTTGCAGCTTTGCACACTCTCTGAAAATAAACTTTGATACGTTTATCTGTGGTTTACCTTCTGTAGTGATATGATTTCTGTAGTTTGATATAGCAGGCTCTTCTGGGAAAGCAAGGCCATTACTTGCAACAAAGCTAGCCGAGAACAGTTCAAGCTGACACGTGTTTGTTCTTCTCCTTCAATCCTTGGAAATTTGAAACAGAAATATTAATGAAAAAAACCCTTACAATACGCTGCTGATGAATAATATATAAATGTTACCTCCAGTTCTCTCACATGAGATCACAATATGTATTCCCTTTAGTAATTTAATAACCCCAGTCATTCAAAACCTTTGACACACAAATTTAAGCAGGACCTATGGCACTGGCAGCTATATGAAAATGCTGGTTGATGCCATTCATAGATTTGAACAAGGATAGAATACTATCTAAAGCAGATAATGCTGCTCTCATTTCCATTTATTTGTGTCTTCAACTCACAGGGAGAAAGTCCACGTTCTTGGAGATGAATGTGTGATGAATATGGGAGTGGGCCTAATTCACAAAGCTTGGTCCTTAGAGACTATGGAGCTCCTTTCAGGGTTCTCAGGTGTATGTAGCCTTTGCTTATCTGCCTAGTTCCACTTCAGCAGCAAGATCACAGACAGGGAACTGGACATTTTACCAGAAAGAGCCAGTTTGGTATACTGTTTAAGGAAGCAGGCTAGAAAGTAAGGAAATTGCAAATTCTAGGCATGAAAATTGGTTGGGTACTTTGGGCCAGTCATTCTCTCTCAGCCCAACCCACTTCATAAGTTGTTGTGGGGAAAATAGGAGGAGGAAAGAAGGTTATGTATGTTTGCTGCCTTGAATTATTTATAAAAAGAATAAATGCAATATATAATTAATTAATTAAAACTGTGACCCACCAACCAAAAATGTAGGACCAAAGTATATCATTGTGCTTTTTATAATTGTTGTTGCAATTTAATGCTTGGTATTTTTGACTAATTCTAAAGAGAGAGCCATTCCTATCTGATTAGACAGGATTTGGCTAGAGAAGTAAACAGTCTGGCATGGGAAGAGGTTAGTTCTTTGTTTATGGCATGGAAGGATAAGCTCATGCTTATAATTTAATATTCACCCTATTAATTACAGCAGTCTTAAAAATGCTCCTAGCTTTCAATGAATTTATTTGGCTTGAAATGTAATACAAGTAGCATGTCTCATCAGATGTACATCTAATACTTGGAAAAAACAATGGTTTCTTGAAGTGTGTTCTTAAAGTAAAATTCTGTTTTTACACAGAAATAAAAACTTATTAGTTTGATATTTCTGAAATAGAATAACATTCCTGGATTAAGTTAGAATATTTTTGCAAGCTGTTTAAGGTATTATCCCATATTTTTTGTATAACCCAAAGTGGGAGGATTTAAAGTGCAGAGCCTTTTAGCACAGTTAAATAATATATACTACTTTCTTTTTATTCAGTCTCAGAAATGTTGTCTGGTCACAGATAAAGAACCTGGTCTTTTACCACACTGAAACTTGTCAGTCAAAGAAAATAATTTAGGGTAGTCTCCAGCAATACCTGGCAGGCTGAGTTGTGATGAGTGACACCTCTGGCACTGCATGGACTTGGGATAAAACTGTTTCCAGACTTTCAGCAGAGGATACGCTGAATTCAACCCGGAGAGGCCCACCCACAGGGTAAGTGGAAGCTGTCGCTGATTTCAGAGGAACAGAAGTGCAAGCGCCTGAAAAAAAGCAGAGCCAATTAAATGATTTACACAATATTCTTGTCCAGGTTTTACCTTGTCAACCATCAAATTAAATGTCAGTCATAGCATTGTTCCCAGTATATTGTTGTTAACTTACTGAAAGTTGAGGTTTATTGCAATGTATCAATATTATCATAATACATGAATATTTTAATTCTTCACAATATTATAATGGCTGTTGAATATTACATGCTAAACACAGCAATTAGTTATAGCCCTGAAACTGCTGCAGAGTGGAAAAAATTATTAAACTACAATTGTTTTTAAATCACACTTGCAAGGAAATGGCAGAGGAGGGGCAGAGATCTTTAATTCCTGTAACAGCCTACTACATTTTTGCTTAGGAGAAATCCTCCTATACTACCACCTCTTATAATATTAGACAACACAGTATCAAAAATAGAGACCTTCAAGTTTCTAGGCTCTATCATATCTCAAGACTTAAAATTGACACCTAACATCAAAAACATCATCAAAGATTGTTCAAAGCACAACAAAGAATGTTTTTTCTGTGCCAACTCAGAAAGCTCAAACTACCCAAGGAGCTGCTGATCCAGTTCTACAGAGGAATTATTGAGTATGTCATCTGCACTTCTATAACTGTCTGGTTTGGCTCTGCAACCCAACAAGACAGACACAGACTACAGAGGATAATTAGAACTGCAGAAAAAACAATTACCACCAACCTGCCTTCCATTGAGGACCTGTATACTGCACGAGTCAAAAAGAGGGCTGTGGAAATATCCTCACATCCTAGACATAAATTGTTCTACCCTCAAAACAATGCTATAGGGCACTGCACACTAGAACAATTAGACACAAGGAAAGTTTTTTTCCCCAAATGCCATCACTCTGATAAACAACTAATTCCCACAACACTGACAAACTTACTAAGATTGTATTACTATTATTCTCATCCTTCCTATTACCTATCTTCTCCCACTTGTGACTATAACTTTGTTGCTTGCATCTTTACGATTTATATTGTTTTATTGTTTCCTAGTATGACTTGTTTGCTTATTTAGTACCCTATGACTATCACTAAGTATTATATCTTATGATTCTTGATGAATGTGTTTTTTTTCTTTTTATGTACACTGAGAGCATATGCAACAAAGACAAATTCCTTGTGTGTCCAATCACACTTGGCCAATAAAGAATTGTATTCTATTCTGTTGTTCTTAGAATTCCTAATCATCCATGTTTATGATTCACATAGACTCACATAGTAGGTTCTGGACATTGGGCCATTTATATGTGCGTACTATGTGTGACAGAATATTGAAGCATTAGTACCCTCTTTGGATTGCCCTACTTTATGAATCTGAAGTAGTTAGAATTAAAAGAGCCATATCACATCAGTCCTTTGAAGAGGTGTCAATTAAATGGTTCTCATATACATTTTCCATTTTTAAGCACTAGCCCTTTACAGAATATGCTTTCTTAGGGCAAAATAATAATTTTAAGCAATTATTTAAAGCTACAATCAAGTTCATTGTTCCTTAAGAGAGAAATGTAAGGCAATTCAATGTCCTAATAACTATGTGTATAGTGTAAGGAAGATGGTTTTGACAGAGATATGAAGGAGCTATTGGTTAGGCAAAAGATGCTAAAGAGCTTTTTAATTTCAGAATGTCCAGGTAATATTTGGAGGTAGTTGAGACAGACATATCCTAATTCACTAGCGTATAAGAAAGAGGAGAGACACAGTACAATTCTGTAATTATAGCTCAAATCAATAAAAATTATTTTTAGCCTTTCTGAAGTGTTGATTTCATGGCTTGGTCTACATAGTGGGGCTGATAGTATGGTACTTCAAGATGGGGAAAGAGGAGCTCCTTACAAATAATAGTTGGATGTGAATATATATTTCAGTCTAGTATTTTGTCATTGTTTAAAATAATATCCATTCCGTGTTTTACTTACCTTTTTTGCCTAAACAGTAACAAAAATGTTAGTTATCTAATATAGTCCTGCTAAAACCTTTCAAAAGAAACTTATAATATAAAATGCTAGCAAGAATGCAAACATAACATTTAAAAACATAAACAAAAGGCAAAACATAAAATGTTATTATCTACTTCGTGTTTGGCTTGTGCTCATAGATTCTTATTTTACATATGGTGTCATTACTAACAACAATGCCTCACCCAGTCCTGCAGCAAGCCAGTCGTTAACTCCATTAGGTATAGCATCATATGCTGTGTGAGGAGAATAAATGCCAACCCTATTTTCCAAGGCTTGGATTACCAGACGCTCCTTCCATGTTTTCCATGTTATTCGTTTCAATGGGTGGAAAATGGGTGGGTGATAAGAAAGAATGAGGTCTGCTTTCTTCTCTAGAGCTTCCTGCATCACATCCTCAGTTAAATCATTGGTGAGAAAAAGGATATCGACAATATGAGGAGGACTTGGCTCAACCAAGAGTCCCACATTATCCCAACTTTCAGCCAGGGAAAGCGAAGCAAAATCGTTTAATGAAGTAACAAGATCTTTCAGATCCATGGTGAAGCGCAAACGCTGAACAATCGAGGATTGTGCTTGCAAAAAAGGTCGTGTAATCAGCTTCAAACAGGACAGCGGCATTCAGATTTCTAGAAAACCCAAAAGTAAAAAAACATTGCCAAAAGGAACAGAAAGTACAATCTAATAAAAGAGAATAACAGTGGTTTAGGAGTTCTATTGCTCTCTGAGCTTGGTTGTTTGCCTGACTCAGTAACATTATCAGTGCATGTGAATATGGGGTTAGCAAAAGCTAACATGTTAGTAAGAGCACAAATGTGAGATTTGGCACATGTATATATGTAGCAGTTTGCCCTGCCATTTTTGGGGGTGGGAGTGTAGTTTCCTCCTTAGGGGTTCCTTAATAGTTTTGCCTATTTGATCCCTGCTTATCTGAATGTAGGCTGTTGGGGGGAGAATATATTCTTGTTTCCTTCTTAGGTTTTTTATTATCACTTTTGAATGCTATGTAAATGTGGTTCATCTCTATGTGTCTACTAATCGTTATTAATCTGAATGCCAAGCTTCCAGGAATTCCCTAGCAGGAATTGGATTTGGATTGGTCCATCAAACTGTGAAATTAAGAAGCTTCTGTCAAACATATGGACCGACTCAACTCCAGTTTCCACTGTGAAATTATTAGCACCTTGAACCTAGGAAGGAAACAAGAGTAGAAGACATCCTCTGCAGCAGCCCTCACTCATACAGGTGAGCAGGACTCGAACAGCAGACAAGAGGAAACCAGACACGCCACCCAAACTGGCAAACGCCTTCCTTTTCAATAGTCATCTATTATCACCGATATACATTGGTTTGTGTGAACGACTTCCTGAGCTAAAACACGAGAAACGTCCTACAATACAAAGTAACAAAGTCCCCTTGCCCCGGCAACCACCGGGAGAAAAGCAGGGAGGGGAAAAAAACCACCCTTTCTCAACTCCTTACTACAGTGGTACCTCTACTTACAAATACCTCTAGTTACAAAAATTTCGACTTACAAATTTTTTTTTGAGAAAAAAATAGTCTCTACTTACAAATTATGTTCCA
>JAEANM010024660.1:0-11107 GCA_017656035.1 Myanophis thanlyinensis | reverse complement strand
TTTTACGTACACTGAGAGCCTATGCACCAAAGACAAATTCCTTGTGTGTCCAATCACACTTGGCCAATAAAGAATTCAGCTCAGCTCAGCTCAGCTCAGCCCAGACCAGACCAGCCCAACCCAACCCAACCCAACCCAACTCCACTCCACTCTCCACTCCACACTACACCTACATGTAGTGTTTGCATCTCTGCCGTTCCAAGAAAATGGGCACAAACCCTTATGGGCATAATAAATCAGTTCCTCTCTTACGTTTTCTTCCTTTTTTACTCTTCTATCCACACCACTCCCACTGGTCAACTATTATTACTACATACAGCTAGTCCTCAACTTGCAACAGTTCATTTAGCAACCATTCAAAATCACAACGGTAGTGAAGAAAGTGACCATTTTCCACCCTTATGACGGCCTGCAGCATCCTCACGGTCGGTGATCAAAATTCAGATGCCGGGCAAACTGATTCATCCTTATGACCATTGCTGTGTCCCCAGAGTCATGGGATCCGCTTTGGCGACATTCCGACCAGCAAAGTCAAGGGGGGGGGAGGGATTCACTTAACAACTGGGTTACTAACTTAACAACCGTGGCAAGGAAAGTCATAACACGGAGCAAAACTCACTTAACAAATGTCTTGCTCAACACCAGAAATTTGGGGCTCCGGTGCTATTTTTGTTCCCTGGGTTTGCCTATCATTTGAGTCTAATGCCACAGCAGCATCAAAAACATTAGAAAAAGCACACACTATGAAAGGTTTGAAATATTATGTGCAATCTGTCCCATTATAAGTTTTATGTAGGAGTTTGGGAAATGTCCTAAACCCAAAACTGACCCGTTCAAGGTTGTCTCATTTCTATAATAATGTTGCAAGGCCAGAATCTGACAGAATATTTTGCATATCCATAGTTTCATTGCACATCCACACGCTTTGAATAGAAACAGTTAAAGGTCAAATTCTATTCATCCTGAAGGCTGAGTCCTAATGAACACCGTAAGGCCTGGTAAACAAAATTTGACTAAGTATACAGTCTCCCTTCTTCATGGTGGAAAGCTAACAACTCCACAAATCCGTCAACCCGCCAACCTATATACGCTTAGGTTAATATTATTTGTGGCCCACATTGCTTTCTGGGTCTGATTGTTAACAATAATTGTTACAGATTGTTAACAATAATTCATTTGAAGAAGAAAAAAAGACAAGATATTTCTACAATCCTACTGTTTGGAAGAAACTCAGTTTTAATAAACGCCCAGATATGGATAAATAGCCCAGAGTAAACTATCCTTAAGCTTTATAAATAAGTAAGACTATGATTAACTATTCGTGTACAAGTCACCAAAAATCAATACAATTATTAGTAAGGAAACATAGCTAGGATTAGGGCTGCTGAACCTCATTTCACCCAGCCTAACATTGATTACAACCTTACATTCCCTGGCAATCGTTACTGCCCTTTCCAGAAGGTATCAGGTTCAAATCCCTTCCCAAACCATGCAGCTCACCTGACAGTCCCTCCAATTAGGTCTTCACATAGTTTGACCTAGAGCCTACTCTATTCATTAAAAGCAAATTGTAATTTTTTTTCCATCGACATTTTTCCGTGCAAGGAATTGATAAAATAAGTCATTAAAGAACTCTGGGATTCAGCCCACACTAAGGTTTTAAGGCAGGTGGGTCCAACCCACAGCGCCTACGACCCCACATGTGGCCCTGAACAGATAATAATGCAGTCCCACAAGATTGTAAACTTTTCACATTATGTGTATGTGTATACATTAACTATATTATGTATTTTACATGGGGCCCAAGACATCTTCACTCAATGTGGCCCAGGTAAACCAAAAGGATGGACACACCCAGTATTGTTATCAAGAGGAAATTTGAAAGAATTCAGAAGGGAGTCAAGCCATCTCCCCCAAACTGTACGGAGGAGAATAAAATGTCTTGTAAGCCAAGCAGCAGAATTAACCCATTGTCTCTTTTCAATTCAGAACCACAATTTCTCCTCTCCAACTTGAGGTACCTCATCAGCAGAAATACTATAACAACCTGCCCAAAAAGCACACCCCCTAAGGCTCCTAAAGAACGAGCTACTGAGAAAGAGTATCATCAGACTATCCCAAAGGTGTGGGGGTTTTGTTTGTTTGTTTGTTTTTTGCAAAAGGCAACTGGACTTTCTTGATCTTTTCCCCCCCTTTGAAAACATTTCACTTCTCATCCCAAGAAGCTTGGATAAAATTTTCAGGTCAGAGCCACAGTTTCTCCTCTTGACGTACTTGTGGTACATCATCAGCAGAAACTCTATAACTGAAGTCCTACCTAAAATACACACAGCTAAGTCTTCTAAAGAACGACCCTTTCTCGCTACAGTGAAACTTTTCAAAGATAATAATTAATAATAATAATAACAACAACCTAGCCAGTAACCTGTATCAACCATCAATGCCAGTCAATAATGTGACACATTTTTAAATATTCAGTTGAATTTCATGTTTAATGAATAAAATCTATAATATTATCACAGTCATCCATAATCGAAGTGTACAGTTTATTGATATTGCTATACCAGGAGATGCCAGAGTCGAAGAAAAAGAACTAGAAAAAATCACAAAATATTGCGATCTGGCCATCGAAACTACCCGATTATGGATGAAACATGTGACAGTGATACCCATTGTCATCGGGGCACTTGGCACCATGTCCAAGAATTTTACACAGTACATGAAGAAATTGCAGCTTCCTGCAATAGCACCAGCAGAACAGCAAAAAACTGCACTACTTGGAACAACATATATTTTGAGAAGGTGCTTGGTCCATACCTAGAATGCTGCCAGCAACCTGTATCAACCATCAGTGTCGATCAATAATGTGACACATTTTTAAATGTTCAGTTTCATGTTTAATGAATTGTATAATAATAATAATAATAACAACAACAACAACAACTCTGTAGTTAATATACTCATTTTGTTTGATTTTTCCTTCACTATGTGAAAAATGGAAGTGAATATTTTAAAAACTGTACAGAATTATTTATAGTCCCTGCTGATATTTTCAAATTGTAATAATCATCTTTTAGTGATGTATTTGGTCTGTTTTTTTCCAGTACCTTTTGATTCTCTTTACTCCATCCCAGATGCTAACAAATCTGATATTCTTTCATCTCTCCATTCTAGTCACACTTATAAGACCTTGGCAAATCAGCCTGCTGCTTCTAGTTCTGTGGGTTTTGAGAGAAGAAGTCCCAAGGATTTTCTGAACTTTTGTTATTCTGCAGATTTATTGGAAACTTTCTAAATCTGTGGTCTCTCTCTTTCCTAGGATTGTTGATGATTGGTGTGATCATTGGAGCAAGAAAGATTGGGATAAATCCAGATAATGTTGCTACTCCTATAGCTGCAAGCCTTGGAGATTTGATTACTCTTAGTCTGCTGGCTGGAATTAGCAGTTTTCTCTTCAGATATATAGGTATGTTAATGACAAAATCTTGGGAACTCAGTAGCAAGTTCAATGTATTACAAAAAAAAAAATTTGGAATAGTTTTCTGTTCAATGGGAGATGCCTTGAAGGCTGCGTATGGAATGCAGTAATGGACAAACTTCTTCTGTCTATGTGAGTTTTAGGTGAGTTTAACTCACCTAAGTGAGTTTTAATGACCTTTTGTTCATTTATTAATAGGCATTAAAAGGCAAATAACCAATGCAGAGAAATTAAGGTACTTTGACTGGTAGAAGTAACAAACAACAAACATCAACATTCTTGGATGCCAAATATCCTAGAAATTATCTAATCCTGCCTTAGTAATAATAGATTTCTGGGCCAATATAAGCTATATAGAAAATAATATTTTGGCAGATTTAAATTGGCAGAAAAATATCTTAAAGCATGTCCAAATTCCATCTTCCCTTCAATCTTTGTGTCGGGACACCTTATATTCAAAACACCCATTCTTCCCTTATATGTAACATAAACCTGAGGTGAAATTCAACAGTTTCTAGCAGGTTTGGTAGAACCAGTAGTAAATTTTCTAAGCAGTTTGAAGAACTGGTTGTTAGAAGAAATCTCCTATTTTTTTTCCACTTTACAGGGTTAATCCTGTAAGGAAGGCAAGAAAAAAACCATTCTGGTGTTGTTTCTAGCATAATCTTTATTGCCCTGCTTACAGAAACTGCCCACCCAATCACGTGACCCCCCCCCTCAGCCACACCCAACAAGCCACTCCTAAAGAACCAGTAGTTTAAAAATTTGAATTCTACCACTGTCATGAACGTTTCATATTATGAAGTGGTATAGATACAGGTAGATATTTTTGAATGACCTAGAAATTATTTTGAAGGCTACTGAGTTGTAGGTTTTGTACTTTATTTTCAATCTTTTTTTTCCTTTGAAAAAATATTAATAACAGTAGGGGAAGTTATAATTTTAATTATGAGAGCAGGTCTCATGGTTACTTATGGCTAACTCTGGATGGATTCTGGTCTTTCTTTCAAAGGCAGCAAACATACCATACTTTAGTAAAAGGAGGGGACGTTGTATTGCACCTCTGGTGCCAAATTCATGAACTCGGCTGAAGTGTAATGAGATGTGACCCAGAAAACACATCCATAAACACTTCCATAAAACTCACTGGATAACACGGGGAGTCTATTACCTATTTTGTGAGTTGTTCTACAAATTGACTTTGGAGACAATCTTCAAACTGCTCCTGGAATACCTATTCTGCAAAATATTAAAATGCTGAAAGGTACAAAAAGTGATGGTGTTCTATATCTGATAACAGAAGAGAGATTTGAAAAAAAAAATGTGAATAATCTTTCTACCGAAAGCAGAGTGTTTGTTTGGGTTTCTCAAGCATTTCGCCACTTCTCTCTCCCCTCATAAACCAGATAGAGATCCAGCAACTTCCACTTGTTTCTTTCTGTCACCTAATATTGTATCTTGTAGAATTATACCTTGCTTTTTCCCCAGAGGAGGTTGAATTTCTTTTCTTTGAAATTGCTTCCTTTGCGATTAATGCAGTTTTGTGGTTTCATCCTACTGGCTTTAGGCTTTCACAACATCTTTTGCAGGAAAATGAAAAAAGCACATTTCAAGAATTCTTCTACCACATTGACTGGAGATTGGGTTGCTACTAGCCCAGCTGTGGGCCAATTACAAAGAGCAGATGGAGAATCTTATAAGGAAGATTATTAGGGTATCAAAAGTTTGGCACTCTTTTGTTTGTTTCAAGGTGTTTCTGAAGCGTCCTTCCTTCTGCTTCTGACTCATTTTTGTTTTCTGCAGGCCCAGCATTCTTCTCTGTCTCCTTTACAAAGTCTCCTGCCCTTTTAAAGGTCATTCCATTGCTATATTATTTCAGAAAGAGGAAACGATTAAAGGGATACTAACTAAAGGGAATTGATAAATTAATTGCTTGCAGCTCATTTATGGGGAAGCATAGTAATAATTATTCTATTTATAGCTCAGATTTACTGTATCTCTAGAGAAGAGGGTAGATACAGCAGTTTAAGCAATGGAAGAAAATTGGTGGGTAGTTTCTTGCGGATGAGGGCTATTCAGCTGTGGAATGGTCCATTGCTAATGATGGAGGGATTCTTTGCTCGAAGTAATTTAGGGCAGTCCTTGTGTGAGAATAGAGATAGTCTTAAACAGAGACTGAAATATGTTTTACTCTAGACAGAATAGTTAGGTAATTTCAATACTTCTCTGGGATTTTTATAGGAGAAAGTATAAAGTTGGGCTAGAATGGAATAAACTCACTTCAAAGCCAAAAAGGAACGTGGTCAACTTAAATCTCAACTGATATAATTCAGTTTGTAGCCAGGAAAAAATTCTAAAAGAAATGGATTTCAGCTGCCATAATGATGTGTCACATGAGCTTTCTTCCCCAAAGCTCTTCTACTTCATCTCTCATAATCTTTATGGCAGTTGAAATCCAAAACATCTGAAGGCACTATGACATGAAGGTCTAATTCCATGACAGTATCTATAAATCCCTCATGATACTTATTTTATTAAAATAGAAGTTGACTTCTCTGGCTTCTATTACTATTTGAGTGGGATAACCTACTAAGAAAAGTTCTTTTTCTTTTTTTTACAATTTTCCCCTTCTGATAATTATCTCAATATTATACTGGTGTAAATTTTCATAAATTTTCATAAATCAAGCCATGATGAAGTTGAGATATTGAATGGTTGTGGTCTAATGTTCTGACAGCTCACTGGTAGTGAAGTTTGCTTACACAAGGAACACTCATAACAGCTTTTTTGGACTTTTGTAACATGAATTGATCAGACTTTGTCAGTCATTAATACAAAAGACCAGCCAATTCTTGGGGGACAGGGGGTTGTCTGTAAGCCGCTGAGAAGTCAGTTACAAAGAAGCTTACTCTGCCATTGAAGAGTAGCTGCCAGCAAAATTGTAGGATGCCATAAAGCTAGTAATATTACTTTGATAAAACTTGTTTTGTTTAAAAGTTTGTACATATACAGATCTGTTCGTAAAAAAGCATAAATATTATATTAACTATAATAATTTAAATGGTTGGCTGATTTTTAGATCTTCTCTTTGGACTTGTCCCATTTTTGACTCCAGTTCAAATAGTATGATGAATTAATCCACATCTTAGTTGATTAATCCATGCCATAATTAACTAAGCCATAGCAAATAGGAATAGCACAATATTTGATGTGCAAATAAGTATCTGCTGTCTTTCAGGCTTTCTGAATTTTTATGTGCCTTTCTCATTGAATGTTATTAGAACTTGATGTAATCCTATTAACATATAAAGAAAGTCTAAGCGAATAAATAACACCAATGTTTAATGCATGTTTTATTTGTTTGAGAAGCACAATCTTTCAACGTGTAATGTGCCCGTGTGGAAAAAAATGCTTCTCTAGTTCAGTCAATTCAGTTAAAGTGTAACTGGCAAGATCAGTCTTATGAATATTTAATTAAACAGTCATGGCTGATTTTAACAGTGATGTTCTCAGCAGCACATAATTCTCAGCTGAATAAAAATGTTCAAAGATCTATGTTAAAAAAAACAATCCCCATCCTCATTGGAAAAGACTACAAAACTCTGGGCTCCCTCAGGTCAATCGTGAGGCACATATATGCTTGAAACAGAATTGGGGAAAGTTACTTTTCAAACAATGGGCATCCTGTTACAATCATCCCCAAGAGCAGAGCATAATATTGTCTGGGGAGTAGAAATTTTTAAAAAAATCTGAAAACCACATCTCGAAATCTGTAAGCTTCTCTGGTCTTACCTAAAATCGATGTCTGTGAATCCACCATCAGAAAAGCATTGGCTAAAAATGGGAATCTCAGAAAAGCAGCAGTGTGTAAGCCATTGGTTCCTAAGGAATCCCAGATTTGCTCAAAAGCAAAGAGAGATATAGCTATGGATAAGATTTATTTATTTTTATTTATTTAGCAAAATTTATATACCGCCCCCTCTCCCAAGGGACTCGGGGCAGTGTACAGCCAGATAAAAGATACAGATATAACAATTAAAATCTAGTTAAAATTAATTAGATAAAGGCTGATTAAGAATTATAATTAGACAGTTAAAATTTGACGTTTATAAAATCAAATTAAACTATAAGAAATTTATAGTTAAGATTTAAAATTTAAAAGTCAACAATTAAAATTTTGGATTGCTAGTGGAACCTTTCAGGCTCTGAGGACATTATGTGCAGCAGAAACTGCATTTCACAGTAGGAGCCTTAAACCAGATAACATGAGTTGACGCTTTCTGCTTCAATTTGTCATCATTGAAGATAACCTGAATTCTGCTTTGTAACAGGGAATTCTACAGGGGGAGCACGAGACCATTGGCTAACCTAATTCACAAAATAAGATGTTGGGGTAATAGGACAGTTGGCATGTTTTTATGCCGAATGCCCTTCCTGATGCAACCCTCTCTATTTATCCGGGCTTGGAACCGGCACAGAAGTCACTGGCTTGCAACCCCTGTGGCTAGATTGGGGTGAGAGTGGAACATGCCAAGGATAGAGTTGGGTGGAGGCAGTTGATTCGCTGTGGCAACCCCTAATGGGAACAGTCAAAAGAAGAAAAAGAGGTAATAGGACAGTTATCCCAAAAGTTATCTATGAAAGAATGAAGAACAAACTCAATACTTTGAAAGATTAAGGTTGAAGTCCAAGTTCCATAGAATATTTTGGCAGTATCTGTTTGTTGTCAATATTTTGATCTCTATGTCACTACCTCAGTTTTATGAGGTTTATGTGGGATGTTAATTATATTTTTTCTTTATAAAGTAAAGACAAAACATCATATAATTAAGAGTCTTAAGAGGCTAGCTCCTTAATCATGACAATTTTTCTGCTTAAATACAATAAAGAGCTTGCTAAATTATGCTACAAAAAGGTATTTTATTAGGATTTTCTAATTTTCCATATTTAGGTAATTAAATTCACTGTTTACAAAGTCAATTTTCCCCATTCCAACTGAAAGATGAATGACATCTTAATATATTTTAGGAGTATACTTTAAGATGACATTTACATAAACACATAGCATCCTTACCTTAATCCAATAAAGGTATTCATGCTAAACTCCGAGTAAAGTAGACCTATGACACTACCTTCCACATAAATCTATGGATTTCGAATTACTGTTGATGAATTATTGCCATAATTACTTTGTTTGACGTCATTGTTTATTAAGCTGGTATAGCAAAGCAGTATATTACTTCTATGATATCTTTTATATTACTGAACTTTAGTCCATCTTGAAGATTCTTTGAACTGAAAATTAAAACATAAATATTTGAAGAATTATATTTTTCAGGCACTTCTTTCCTGGTGCATGGGCATTCTTATTACTGATGTTTAACATTTTTCCTTCCTTTGTCCAAATATATTTTCTACTTATTTCTCACATTAGTTAGTTCTGTTGGTTTATTATGGCTGGTGATTGAAAAAGGATACCCATCAAATACAGTTCTGAGAGCATTAGGACTTGGGTGGCTATCGCTGCAACTGTGTTTTTAGTTGAAAACAATTGAATCGTTTTACCAAAAATGATTAATCCCTCAGAATTGAAAATTCAGATGTAAATCTGGGATATTCTCTCTTTTTTTTTTTTTGGCAGATGTAACATACCTGTCCCCTATGGTCTGCATTATTTTCATCGTTTTGATTCCTTTGTGGATTGCTATTGCGCGGCAGAGTCCTCCCATTGCCGAAGTCCTGAAGACTGGATGGCAGCCAATTATAATTGCAATGATCATCAGCAGGTAATCATCACTGGAGATAGAGCTTTGCTCTGTTGCTATATGCTTACCATGGAAAAATCAGCGTAATATTAATCATCATCATCATCATCAGTTTTATTAAATTCTGGGGTTTTGTTGGGGGTTGTCTCTTTCTGCATATCTGGAATATGTTAGTAAAATCTTTATTAATAAGCATCTAGATTTGAATCTTTAAGAAATCAAAATAGATGGGATTTTTATGGTATTTGAAATAAATAAAAGAATTGAGGGTTGCACTTCTTTCTAGCTTGAAATTGCTGGTGTAAAAACGTTCAAGCTTCTAATTTCCCTCAGTTTGTCTAATCATCTAATACAGGGGCATCAAACTCAAGGCCTATGGGCTGGTTTTGGCCCATGGGATGCTTAGATCTGGCCCACGGGGCTGCCCTGGAAACAACAAATGACTGA
This sequence comes from Myanophis thanlyinensis, assembly GCA_017656035.1. NCBI lineage: Eukaryota > Metazoa > Chordata > Lepidosauria > Squamata > Homalopsidae > Myanophis > Myanophis thanlyinensis. The sequence continues at coordinate 1,417 of JAEANM010024660.1, read as the reverse complement.
CCCACGGTGCCTCTGCCAGCGAAAACAGAGCTCGGGAGGCTACACGCAGCTCCATTTTCACTGGAAGAGCGCTCGGGTCTCCACAGGCACCACCGACACGAGTGATGTCAAGCTGGCCATGCCCACCTAGGCCATGCCCCCCCCCAGTCCCTCCAAGGTCAAACACAACCCTGTTGCAGCCCTCAATGAAATCAAATTTGACACCTCTGGTCTAACATTATTTAAAAGCATCAACTTCATAACATGGATTTAGCTTCTAGGAAATGATGTTGAAGCTTTGAGTGGGGATGTTTCCCTCAAATAAGTAAAACATATAAACAGTTAGTTGGATAGCTTTGGTCATTCATTCATTCTTAACCCAAACCAGGAAAATAAAAATAAAATATAAAATAAAAGCCAGTCTATTAATCCATATTGGGCCAGCATGGTAGATTATAATCCATCATCTTCAATAAAGGAAGTTTTCATCCTGCAATGTTTTCATTTGGGCCTAGTGTAATAAATAATAATCAGAGGGATAGTATTTCCCACTGATAATTGCTGAGAAACTTGAAGTAGGAGATGCCTCTGTGGTCATGGCCTACACTGGTTTACCACTGATATGTGACTGACTGCTCTTGTCAGTTGAAACTGATAGAATTTAGATCTCATCAAACAGATACACTGACATCAAATCTTTTCATATGGGGACCCTTTTTCTTTTAGTGCTCTCTTTCCTGAAGACGAGATTAAAATTCTTGTTCTATGAGTAAAAATTTCTTAACTTCCTGACTTCAGTAAGTTTTGAATTCTTATATGAGAATATGTTGCTAGTTTATGCTAATGATAAATAGTTGCATATATGCTTGAATAGATGATAGTAGTTTGCCTTTAGACTACTGATAAAGTAGACTAATGGATGGATGCATATGTTTTGAAACAGCTTTGGTGGAGTAATTTTGGACAAAACTGTAGCAAAACCAAACTTCGAAGGCATTGCTGTTTTCGTTCCAGTGATCAATGGTAAGGTGATTTTAAAAAAAGAAAAGAATTGCAAATGAAATGAAATATAATTTCTGCTTTATTGTTTTAAGACTGGGGTTCCAAGATTTGATAGAAAAGATAAATAACCCCTGATTCTCTCACAAAAAGTACATTATATTGTTTAGCTTTTTTCACTCTGAGGATGTATTAGAACATGCAGTAATTAAAATTCTTCTCAGTTGAGTAATTTAATGTATCTGCTTAAAAGCAGAGGGTTGTAATTTTGCAGCAGAACACGTCCATTTTATTCAAATAATCTTAAATTCAAAATTCAGATGATAAAACAATTGCTGGACAGGAGAATTGCATTGCTCTACAACAGGGGTGGGCAATTATGGCTCCTTCATGACTCGTGGACTTCAACTCCCAGAATTCCTGAGCCAGCATGGCTGGC
>JAEANM010024659.1:0-11107 GCA_017656035.1 Myanophis thanlyinensis | reverse complement strand
ATCTATCTATCTATCTAATCTCTATTTTTTCTTTAATTTTTGTGAATATTTTATCTTTAATTTTTTTTAAATTCAAAAATTTTAGGCCATGAAATGATTTTTCCCTGAACGTATATCTTAACTTTTTTCATTCCACTTAAAAATATACATCCAGAATGTACCAGTGCTCTTTTGATTTTCTTGACCTCAAGGCGAGATAGGCAAAATAAATAATCCACTAACATGCTTGAGTGTTCATTTCTAAACGCGTAAAGATGTATGGTGCTTGTAGAAAACTGACAGCCAATTAGCACCTGATTTCATGGGCCCACATTGAACATAGAGAACAAGTGTGCTACTATTTTTAAATAGGAAAACAGAAATAATTACCCACATTTAGGCATTTTAGCTATAACCTGTTTAAGTTATCATGTGAACAACAAAGGACTCATATTATTTCACCTCCTTATATATGGATGAGTCCTGAGTACCCACTTAACCCCTTAAATACAGAAATCTCAGGAAGGAGTGAGGTTGAAAAAAGTCAAAATGGCGACCATAACCATTTTGTGGTACCTATGTAAAAATGATGATTGCATGTTTATTATTACTCTATATAGACCACCTTGAACTCTCCATACTTATGGACATACCTGCCCCCCAAAAACTTTACACATAGATTAAAATGAAGCTGCAAAGCAGCATCTTATTCCCAGGAGAACTTCTTAAGTGCAAATGTTTCCTGCTGCAATAGTTTTAGAGATTTTTTTAAAGTCATCTTTTCAACCTAATAAGACAATTATTGCTGTGCTAGATTTTTTCTCCTCTAGCCTCTAAGGAGCTACAAGGAGAGGACTTATCCCTCAGCTGTGGCCTTGTCAGCAGTTGCTTCAGTTCTAAGATAAGTGAACAACCAGTCAACAGAATTTCATTAGAATCACATGATAATTAGATAGTTCCCTTTATTTAGGATGTATCTTTGAAAATAAGCTGTAAATATCTACCAGGTCTTATTGAAGTTCTCCATGCAAGTCAGCACTTTGAAAAATAGATCTTTGCGGTTATAGACAGATGGCTCTGCCTCATCCAACCCTCCCCCACCCTCCCCAAAAAAATCATTTAGATGAGCTAAAACAGTCCATCTGCACAGTTATATTTTAAATCCCTGGTCAAAAGGCTGGAATTTAAAGGTAAGGAAAAGTTTACTCTGAAAGGAGAAGACCTCAAAAGCTTATTGGAACAGAGAGGCTCTACCATGAGAGTTTGCAATAACAAAAGGGGCATTGCACTTACATGATACGCTCCTTCTCGTTGAGTGAAGAGGCAATCCACTGATTGGGAGAAATACCCATCATTCACAGATCCACATGACTGAGTAAAAGTATAAAAGGGCCAGGCCCGCCCTCCTGTCCCAGTTTCTACGAGGTCGTTGTAGGTTTGCATGAAGTCTCTCCGCGATCATGCTGCAGATATATGCACGTGCTCCTGAAAAACACTTAAATCAATTTAGATATCATGGGTTTCGCTGTGGTAATCAGGTATGGCGTGCCAGAATATGGACTGTCTAATTGGGCGGGCTGGATTGCCTCTTCACTCAACAAGAAGGAATGTATCATGTAAGTACAATGCCCCTACTCCATTGAATGTGAAGAGGCAATCCACTGATTGGACTTAACAAAGTCACTGTGTGAAGGGGAGGGAAGAGTCCTATTCTGGCGTATGGACTGTTTGCAGGACTCTTCTGCCGAATGCCGTGGCTGCGTAAGTGTCCAGTTTGTAATACTTAATGAAGACCGAGGGTGATGACCAAGTAGCTGCTCAGCAGATTTGATCAATTGGTGCCTGGGTTGACCAGACTGCCAATGTGGCCACACTTCACATTGAGTGCGCTGTGATGCCTGAGGGTAAGGGGACTCCCTGAAGCTCATAAGCTAATCCTATAGTGGCCCTCAACCACCTTCCGATGGTGGTGGGAGATGCCTTCTGGCCCAAGGACCTTTGATGAAACTGCACAAAAAGTGCTTCAGTACGTCTGAGTGGCCCTGTCTTTTCAATGTAGCTCTTGAGCGCCCTCCAGACATAAAGAATGTACCACCTAACCTCCAGGGAATGTCCTGGATCAGGACAAAAGTCTGGGAGAATGACCTCTTGCTCCCTATGGAATGGGGAATTTACTTTTGGCAAGAAGGTGGGGTCTAGCCGCAGGACAACCCTGTCGTGATGAAAAACGCATAGGTCCTGTCTCACTGACAGTTCCGATATCTCTGAAATGTGCCTAGCTGTAGTAATGGCAATTAGGAATGCTGTTTTCCATGACAGGAGTCTCAATGGTGACAAGTCAAATGGTTCAAAAGGACTCTGAGGGAGTGCTGTTAGAACCTTGGAAAGCTCCCAGGTAGGGTAGCGATGAAGCACTGGGGAACTCAGTTTAGCAGCTACATGAAGGAACCTCGTGACCATGGGGTGTCTGGAAAATGGCACCGCCGAATCGCAGTTCACTGCAGAGGCTATTGCTGCCACCTGTCGACACAATGTATTGGGCTTCAGGCCCTTGTCAAGTCCATCCTGAAGGAACTCGAGCAAATGAGAAACCAACACCCGAGTTGGAATCAGGGAGTGTGTTACACACCACCTTCCAGGTAGTTTCGTAGATTCTAGTTGTCAAAGGTCTGCAGGAGGCTTGAATGGTGTCTATGACTCTGCTAGATACCTGACAACCGCTTAAGGTAAGGCGTTCAACCTCCAGGTGGCTAGTTGAGCCACTCGGGGTCCGGATGTAGTGCGGCCCCTTGTGACAGTAGCGGTGGAGTCAGGGGTAGCCTCCAAGATGGAGTGACCGACAGGTGTAGGAGCTCTGGAAACCAAGGTCTCTTTGGCCAATAAGGAGCAATCAGAATCAGATGAGCTCGCTCCTTCCTGGCCTTCCGAATAACTCTAGGTATTAAAGGCAGTGGGGGAAAGGCGTAGAGGAGACCTCTTGGCCAGGGAGAATGCAACGCGTCTACTCCATCTGCTCCCCTTGTTGGGTACCGAGCAAAGTACCTGTCCAGTTTGGCATTTATGGCAGTGGTGAATAGGTCGACAGTCATGTGACCAAAGCGGCCCGCTAGTTGACAAAATATCTGTGGGTGTAACTCCCATTCCACATGGTCCAGCACTGTTCTGCTCAGCCAGTCCGCTTGGATGTTGTCCATCCCAGATATGTGTTGTGCCATCAGGGATAGTAGATGGATCTCTGCCCATGCGACCATGTGGCATGTTTCCTTCATCATTGCCTGGGACCTCGTGCCACCCTGACGGTTGATGTGAGCCTTTGTGGCAATGTTGTTGGTCAGAAATAACACATGGAATCGTCCGATCTTGGGCTTGAATTCTATGAGAGCCAGACGGACTGCTCTCAGTTCTAACCAATTGATGCTGTGAGCTAGTTCTGACTGAGTCCATTGCCCCTGGGCCATATGTTGATTCATATGGTCTCCCCAGCCCTGCAGGCTGGCATCTGTGGTGATCACTGTTCTTGTCGGTTCCCAGAAGGAGCAGCCCTTTTGGATTTTTGTCAACCACAATCATTGAAGAGATCGAGAGACTGATGTCGGAATCTTTACCTTGTGGGTTGAGTGACTGTTCCCCCTGCATTGGTAGGGCAGAAGGAACCATTGTAGTGGCCGCGAATGTAGCCTGGCCCACAGGACAATGTTGAAGCATGACACCATCTTGCCGAGCAGCTGGGAGAGTTGATACAGAGAGGATCTTGGTTGCTAGAGGACACTGTCTGTCAAGGACGAGAGATTCTCCTTCCTGTCTTCAGACAGAAAGACTTGACCCTGTCGAGTGTTGATCACTGCTCCCAGGTGCTGTAGACAAGTGGTGGGCTGAAGGTGGCTCTTCTCCAGATTGATGGAGAATCCATGATTCCACAATGTCTGCATGGTTATCTGCAAGTCCCTGCGGGCTGACTCATGCAATTGTGATTGGACGAGTATATCATCCAAGTAGGCATGCACTCTGACTGGAATCAGATGGAGGTGTGCCATCAGTATGGCTAGTATCTTCATGAACACTCGAGGAGCTGATGACCATCTGAAGGGCAGGGCCTGATATTGGAAGTGCAGGCCATGATACATGAATCTGAGGAATCATTGGTATGCGGGATGAATCGGAACGTGAAGGTACGCTTCCGTTAGGTCTAGAGAGGAGAGAAGATCCCCCTGATTCAGGAGTGACAAGATGCTGTGAAGTGAGTGCATTTTGAACCTTTGATATTTGATGTAATAGTTGAGTTTTTTCAGATCTAGGATGACTCTCCATCCTCTGGATGTCTTGGGGATCACGAAGAGTGTTGAGTAAAATCCATGGCCGTGAAACTCCTCTGGAACATGTACAATGGCTCCAATGGACAGTAGATGGTCTATAGCCTCGCGCATGAGTGCCTGACGCTGAGGGTTCCTTGAAGGTCTGCACTCGATGAACCTGTTTGGTGGATCTTCTTCCAACTCTAGCATCAACCCATAGCGTATCGTTTGGCATACCCATATGTCCGAGGTTGTGTTCTCCCATTGGTCGGCAAAATGTGTAAGGCAGCCAGCAATGGGAGGGTTGAATCCAGAGTCACTTGGAGCGCCTATAAGGTCATCCTCTAGTGTTTCGGAAAGCCTTTTTGGTATATGTCTGTTGTCTGCCTCAAAAGGATCGCTGCTGTAAACGATCCTGTCAGTAAGAGTAGTCTTGTTGGTAAGCGTGGTCCTGTCGATACGAGGGGAAGCATTGGTTACTAACCGAAGGCTCCTTGTATGAACAAAAATTTTGTCTACGAAAGGAAGATGTCTTTTTTCGATCGGTCGCTCAGTACCCAGAAGTCATTCTCTTTTTTCCATCCTTAGTTTCCGAGAGTACTGGTGCTAAGGAGTCGCCAAAGAGATGGATACCCTTAAATGGAGAAGACGCCAGCTTCCATTTTTGCTTTTGGTTGGCTTGCCAGTTTTTTAGCCGTAGCAAGCATCTCGCCACCACTGAGGATCCAATCACCCTGGTTGCAAACTTCACGGCGTGTAATGTAGCATCTGCAGAGAATTCCACTGCGGCCATGATCTTGTTGACATCCTGGTGGAGTCTAAGATCCTCCGTGGGAAGCCGGGCCTGAAGTTGGTAAAGCCAGAGCAATGTGGCCCTATTAAAAAAAGACGCGGCAGAAGCGGCTTTCACTGCCCAGGCTGCTGATTGATGGCCCTGACGAAGCACGAAGCAAGTTTGGATCGTTTCTTGTCTGGTCGCAGGGCATCCACTGGGTCTGTAACAATAGCACTGTTGGTCACAAGTGCTTCTACTGGTTCGTCCACCTGAGGTGATTCCAGTGTTGTGGCAAAAGCAGCAGGAAGATTATAAAAGCACTTTTCAGAATTCAGTGGAGGCTTGCCAGCTGCTGGTACTTCCCACTGCTTATTCACTAGGTCGGTGATAAGTAGAGGGGCTGGCACTTCTTCTGGCTGCATAGTCTGCAGCAACAGAAGGAGTTGTGCTGTCTCCTTAAGGGATGGTTGATCCTGATTGGTAGCTGGATTGGTCTTCTCAGAAAGAAAAGTAATTGACTTGTTCTGATTGGAGTGTCCTGAACAAGGATGGCCGGAAAAGACCCAAAGAGTTTTGAGGCTCTGAATAGTCCTCCCCGTCGTCTGAAAGTAGGCGATCCTCATCCCTGGAATAAAAGTCTTCACCATCAGATGAGGAAGGTGAAGAATTTGCTTCTCTGACTGCCTGAGCTGGTTGGGTCACTCTGTGGTGACGCAAGGCAGTTCCGAATGTTGTCGCATTGCTGGATGCTGGGGTGTGTTGCTGAGAAAAGGCTTCTGCAATAATATCTTTTATCTGTGCTAACAGAGTAGCCTGCATAGCTGCCATAGAAGACGATAAGTCAGATGACCTGACTGATGCTGCCAAAGATGAGGTGGTGATTGGCACCTCCTGAGATTCTGCCGGATAAACGGGCCTCAGTTCTTGGAGTGCTGGATTGGTAAGCTGTGCCTGTGGCTCCGGTGACGGAGAGGGAGACAGAGTTGCGATATTGAGCCCCACAGAAGGGGGGGAAGAAGGCCTGGGAATGGGTGCAGGTTGCACCTGAGAGACATTGTTCTGCACTGATATGGCCCATTGTTTGTCGAGCTCCCGTTGTTGGCGCAAGGCGTCTCTTTCCTCAGCTCTGGAGTTGGTGGATGCCTTTTTTGGTTTGGGCTTCTTTGAGGCCAAATACTTTCGTTTCATAGTGGATTTGCGGCCTGGTTGCAGAGACCTAGAAGTCTCCTTAGTATTGCCGTCCATGTGCCTGATCCTGCAAGGATGAGAGAAAAAAAGGGTGGAAAGGCTATTATAATTTACCCCTGAGGTTCTAATATCTAGGGTGTTAGCCTTAGGTATGTGGTCTTTTTGTGGAAAAGAAAAACTGACCTATCCCTTTGTGAGAAGAAGGCCCCAGGTGATAAGTGGCTCAAATGTCCTGGCTGATGGTAGCCATGGGCAACAGGGTAACAAAACGGCTAATTACAACCATTACTGTGGAAAAGCCCCCCATCTGGTTAAGGTGAAGCAGTCAGTCATGAGACCCAAAGTGCCATGGAGAAGAATTCAAAATGGCGGCCGCTTCCTAGGCATGCCAAAACCCTCTGTCAAAATGGCGGCCCTTATGTGCCGGCCTCATCATTAGAGACCTGTCAGAGAGCGTGTCAGTTTTTAATGTGCTTTGCCCTCAGCCTCGGTAGGGCTTTGGATCCTGCCGTGGGTCCCATGGCTCGGAAGCGCCATGGTCCCAGTCCCTTTCTCTGCTCTAATTGTCTTGTTGATATTCGATCAGCGGAGAAAAATGGCCTCAAAATGACGGCCATTTTGCTGAGGCTCGGCCGCGCTTCTTTCTGTTCTTCTTATCAAATCGGCTCTGCGTCTGATGCTCTCCTGTCTGCTCCTCGGAAAGGGTAGCAGGCGATGCTCGTGTCTGAGTGCCCTGTCAGCGGGCTTTCCAATGGAGCCCTGGGGGGGGGGGGCTGAGGGCTGCGTCATTTGATCGCCGCCTCAGAAACCGTGCCATTCCCTCTGGTGTTGTCAGCCAGGCTGGCAAATCCAGAAAGGAAACAGCAAGGAAAGTCTCATTGTGAAGATGTGTGGGCATCTTCGAAGTGGCTGCCAGCGCTTTGGCGATAGCTTGCCTGTTATGTGCTCTTACCAAATGCTTCTAGTGTGCTCTGTCAGAGCTGGTAAATATCAGCCTGCCTCGCCCCCACAAGCCTGCCGGACCCAAAGGTAATGTGTGTGAAAAATTCTTCTGGGGAAAGCCTTTCAACCAAGGGTAATTTCAAAACTCACAGTTAGATTACTCTAATTATTTCCTTTTTTTGGTGTTTGTTGTTGATTGCGGAGAGGCAATTCTCAGATCTGTGATGATTACTGAGTAAGAAACTGGGATAGGAGGGCGGGCCTGGCCCTTTTATACTTTTACTCAGTCACATGGATCTGTGAATGATGGGTATTTCTCCCAATCAGTGGATTGCCTCTTCACATTCAATGAAGAAGGGCCCATTCTCCTTTTCAGCTGTGGAAGATGGAGAAAAGGCATTCTTCATTGTCCCTTAGTCCAGTGCTTCTCAATTTTGGCAATTTAAAATTGTGTGGAATTTAACTCCCAGGATTCCTCAGCCAGCCAAGCTACAGATAGTTAAAGACACTTCTAGTCTCCATCCAGAGAGTTATAGGACATAATACTATACCCGGTATTATTATTATTATCTTGACTGGAAACAACTGACTTTCCAGTCCTACATGCATTATATATACATTTTTCAATAAACTGGAATCCACTTTCTTTGGGAAGAAAAGATAATTTTCTACTTGTCTCTTCATCTGGCAATGGCAAGAATTGACATCCATTTTTTTTCACACCCTTTCAAATTTTTTACACCAACCTTCAACCAAGCAGATTAATCTATGCTTCATTTCCCAGCTGAGAAAGGACTATTTCTCTGCATTAATTATGTCAAACATGGCACTAGTTTAGTATTTTATCACAGAGAAAAAAGACAGAGACATATTCTGTCTTGCTTTTACTAAGATCTCAGTGGGAATGCCCAGATTTCTACATATATGTCACACATCAAGTTTTTTTTTTTTTTTTTAGTATTTGATGCTCCAAAGCAATCACTCAAAGTAACAATCCGACTACAATTTCAAGCTGGTATTAGCAAGTGTGTATTTAGTTTCTTATGAATTTGCATTCATCCATTGAAGCTTAGGATAAAGCTGTAATCATTCAGTGACACTGATATATTCTAAATGACATTGCAAGTCCAGACTTAGCATCGGATTGTTAGTATAGGATGACAAGACAGAAAATCAGATGTTAAATATTTTCTGCCATGTCTTGGTTATATAAATACACACAAACACACACACCCAGACTTTGTCAGCTGTTCATGAACATCACATCCATTTCAATCATATACTTTTAAGGGGATGATGAGTAATTCATAACACAAATACAGGGCTCTTATAATAAAACTTCAAAGTCTTATTCCATTTTGTTTTAGTTTTTGTTTCAGTTGAAATAAATATATTAGCAAATAAAATATATAATAGCAAAATATGCAGGCATTTCCAAATCAGTGAAGATGTAAACAAACATATACAAAAAAACCCCCCACATCACTCAGAATCACATAACATGCCTGGAACGGTTTTAAAATCTACACAACTATCCAAAATTCTGTTTTGAGGTGGGCAAAAAAAAAATGTCAAGATGAGAGACACACTTACACAATGGAAACCTCACTTTTGCCTTGTGGATGAAAAGAGGGTATGGTTGTGAATACCATATTGATTTTCAGACAAAAATATGTTAGCAGTTATAGCGAGGATCTTTTATTGTTTTTTTTTTCTAAGCTACCACTGGCCTTTGGCTTTTATTTTTGCAGAGTAAATTGTTTCTCTTTATACCTACTGTATGATGATGAATTTGCCTTGCTTTTAACAGAGTCAAGGGCTACCATATCTAATGCACTGATAAATATAGAATTGGAGAAGCTTCAAAGATTATATCTGTTCTTGTCATTTAGGTTCAGAGCGGGAGCATGTGGCATAAGCCTCAAATTGTGGGTGATATGAACAATCACAAGAGCAGATTCAGGTTTTTTGTTTTAAAGAAAAAAAAGTTTGTGTGTACAGTTTGCAGTTTTTAAAAGTTGCTTGGTTATGTAAATTTTTTGTCAATCCACAATGAACATTAGGCAGAAAAAAGAGTACAGCTAGTCTTGACTTCAATATTTTTTTAACAAGGAAAGGGTAAAAAAAAAATACTACAATATTTCCCTGCAAAACCTTAACAGTTACTCAAGGTCAAAGCCCAAAATACACGAAGGTAAAAGATATGAAAAAACAAACCCCTAGCTCCAAAGTTTTATAGAGTTTTCTAGTTCATCTGGGTTGTAACACTACTGGACTGAAATTCATCCAATTTCCTTTTATAGATTACTATATGCGGCTGTATTAGCACAAGTTTTTGACCTTTATTCATTTTTTTTACATACATTTTTAGAGCAAGCCTCCCGATTTGGCAGATTTTCTGTCTGCAGTGGGCTCATTCTCAAAGAGTTTGGTTAGAGTGGGCTCCAGTTTTAAATAGATAAACCAAAGAAGAGAAAGACCGATTGCAGTCATTGACTATGAAAGAGCAGCATGGTATTCGTTTTCAGCATGTAATTCAGACCAAGGAAATTTATATTAAGATTCAATTAACTAGACAGGTCATCTTAAGACAGTCAACATAGGTGAGCTGCTTTTACCTTTAGGGTTGTTGTACTAATAAATGGAAAGAGACTTTGGGATGGAAGAATGGACTAAAAATCAATAAATGGGCAGCTCTTTGTTACTCCTGCATAATAAGGCAAAATACAGGTAGCCTCAACTTAATGACCACAACTGAGCCCCAAAGTTCTGTTATTAGGTGAGACATTTGTTAAGTGAGTTTGCCTCAATTTTATGACCTTTTGTGCCTCAGTTGTTAAGTGAATCACTGCATTTGATAATTTAGTAACCCGATTGTTAAGTGAATTTGGCTCCCCCATTGTCTTTGCTTGTCAGAAGATCACAAAAGGGGATCACATGACTCTGGAACACACGGTCAAAAGTCTGAACCAGTTGCCAAGCATCTGGGATGTGGCAAAGGTCTTAATTGTGAAAAAATGATCATAAGTCAGCTTTTTTCCAATGCTATTGTAGTTTTGAATGGTCACTAAATGAACCAAAGAATCAAGGTCTGCCTGTAAAAGTATCTGATCTTGATACTTGAAACCATCTTTGTGAATAACCAAGATAAAAAGACTTTGGCTTATGCAGTCTTCGACTTGCAACAGTTTATTTAGTGACCATTCAAAACTGATTGATTCTTGATTCTAGATCATCCATTTTCAGATAGAGCTAGATCTACCTAACAAGTCACAGACCCGCAGCATTCTCACACCTGCAGCTGGGTATTCAGAAGATGGCTAACATGCTATTTCAGTCCATCAGTGCTGGGACAGAATAGACATTGGAAACACCAGAAACAATATTTATGCTTCAAGGACCAAAGAATTGCACTTAATCTGGGCAATCTGCTTTTGCCCTGTGTGGAACTGTTTGAAAATAACAGTCACTGCAGAGAAGCAGTCACAACTGTTTACAATGGGCAGTGCAAAGTTTAGCAGCCATAATTTCTCAAATATTGACATCATCATTATATTATTGCGGAGGAAGTTTACCCAGTGAATTCACATGCCCTATTGATTCATCTTTGCTAGCAGGACAATAAAGATCTTTGGATAGAGGGGAAGGGAAATGTGATAACACTTTCCTTATTTGGCAATAGATGAAGGACGGAAGGAGAAAGAAAGAAATGGACAGATTTGTCAGCTTGGAGTCATAGGTGGAAGTTGGGTAGACTTTGGAAAAGAGAAGGGAATTCAATTCAATTTCAAATTTATTGGTCACATACACAGTCGTACATGGTACGATATGCAGTGAAATGCTTACACAACCATGGGTAAGTTAGGTAGGAAGGGAGAGTGGAGGTTAGAAAAATAGTTAAGGGTAGTTGGGAAGGTGGGAGTTGGATGCA